>FIZR01031736.1:0-52239 GCA_900060175.1 Ferrisia virgata | reverse complement strand
TGTGAGACATTACTGCAATATAGAGAGAGAGAGAGAGAGAGAGAGAGAGAGAGAGAGAGAGAATATGTATTGAGGAAAACTTTACAATACTCCACTACTGAAATTTTTGTAATCAGTATTTTAACATTATCTCCCCTCCTACCTCTCCACCTTTGCTCAACTCTTCTGGAGCACTTCTCATAATATTTGATCAAGCTAATTAACACGTCTACACCCTACAGGGTGTGCAGCAAATCCGCATTCATTTTTAATTTGAAAAAAAATCACACAACAAGAAAATGAAGGAAGATACAACATCTGTGCCTTGGATAATAAAACGAATAACAGACACGCATTTATCAAAATCTCATCCTTTTAAAGCGATCACGTGACGCATATCAGTTCACTATCACCATACAAATAAGTATACATTCTTACAAACGAGGGAAAATTATTCTTCATAGCAATGAAATTGTATCATATGCAACAAACTACTCTACAGCACCGATACCAAAACCATACAATCATCGAATAATGGCGAGAGTAAGCTCCAAAGCCGAGATTATGAAACACAGCGGATATCGTGGAAGGGTACAGGGAAGGAAAAACCTTTCGAATGTGATGTGCGGTACCACTTGTTCGGATATTTCAAGTTTATAAGCCGATTATTATAGCTTTTAGCCGCGCACGTTTTGCTCTCATTTTCGTTTTCAGCTTCGTTCTCGTAAGTAACCAACCATCGGAGAGAAATTTCGGACACGGACCATAAAGTTGGAAATTCTTTTCTTATGTATCTAGTAATGTATTTTATCGCGTAAAATAGATACTTATACAATATGTAGCGATTTATGTAATACATGTTTTGAATATGTGCGGTGGTACAGACTTTCACATTATTTAGGTAAGTCTTTATGAGTATAGATTCTCGATCTAGACGACATACACGTGCGCATGTGAATTCGATATTTACATTCTATGCAAGACAGAAAGATGTACTTTCAAGGGCTTCAAACCAAGGGCAAACTTGTAAAAAAAAAGAATAGAGGCACATCAAATCGACATACCCAATGTTCAACTTCCTAGCTCAATGTTGAGGGGAGTTATACGAGGAAAAAACTCAAAAAATAATAAAAGCTGTCCAAAAAACCACATTTACGAGGCTGTGAGGGGGTGCAATGAGGGTGAAAAATCGAGACTCCAAAAATCCACATTTAAGGCTCTTTAATAAATTTATGTAGCAAATTTAAACTTCTTAACTCAATTTGGTGAGGAGATAGGAGAGGAACAGCCCTTTATCGAAGTCAAAAAGGGGGAAGCCCTTCATATCTCCCTTTCTAATTGACCTAGGGGGTTGATTTTTCGATATATTATGCAACTTTGAGTAATCTATTGATTTGCTCAAAAAAGAACAATTTTTGTGATTTGAGCCTCTCAGCACCCCCTTCCCTAAATTTGTTCACAACCTAATTTCGATCCGAGGTCATCCCCATTCTAGAATATCAAATGGTACGCCAATCCAATCCTATGTCCCAAATTTGATCGATTTTGCTCGCTATTGAGCTGAGCAAATAAATTTTCAATTTCTGGGAAAAAAATAAATAAAATAATAGCCAATCTCTATGCTCAGCCTGCTGTGTAATTTTCACCGATATGCTGCAATCGTGCTTTTATTGAGGTAACCAAGTTTTACAGGGATAGAATGATCCTTTTCCTTCACAATTATCAACGTTTGAAATTTTCGTTCAGCCGAAAATTTCCACGTATTAAAAGTATATACATACATTCATATTAACAAAGTTGGAAAGTTCCTACTATTTAATATGTAGTATCCGTATAAGGGTTACACTTTCGTTATCCGACAAATTGATATTTTGCCATGATTATCCGTATAATACTTAGGCACTACAAAAGGGCACCAGGAAATTGTCTCAATACAGCGGAAGCTCCTTGAAGACAGCTCTACTCTCTCTTTCTGCCCATCCAACGATGAATTTTAAACGCCTGAGAAGCTCTGTATAACATTTCGTACCGTCTCATCGTCGCGTCACTTCGTGTAGGGTATTAAACAGATCACATCTCGTAGCAGCCCTCATCAATTAAAAACCTTTTTCGGCTTAAATATGCATAACGATGTACCTGTTCGACGAGTATTACTTTTTGCGTTAATAGGCTTGTATGGCTGAAGGTACATTCTCACATGTTTAATCGATATCACTGGAATGGAATTTAAGAATTGAAGGTAAAAAGTTGTAAGATGTGTGCAGATTTCTATAAATTTATATTATTGGTTTTATCGTGGAAAAAGGTCGATAATCTTATGGCCAGATTTTCATACGTTTCAAGCACAATGGGAAAAAAATTCCAGATGGTTTTAAGTGGCTAAAAAATGTATTTGATCAAGTATCTCGTAAAGTTGTACGTTGATATCGAGGACATTCTTGAAAAAAATCTTATCCTAAAATAACTTCCATTAGTCGAAGATTTTCATCGGAAGCTTTCTCTTCGTGGACGAACACCTTTTTCACTCAAGTATCTCAGTGTTATTGAATATTTATCCGTAATAGTTGAGAGGGTCCATTTTTACGCAGATAAAATATTTCGTCTATACAAATCTATTCGATTTTTAGCACGATTTTCTACCTCATATTTACAATAATAACCAGGCTATTACAGTGTATCGACCGACGGCAGATGAGGGGAGGAGTGTACAGCAACAAAATCCATTTTCAGGTCCTTGATGACCATTACGACTATTTTCAGTCAGGTCAGGTGAATTTCCCCAGCGTCGACACCACTGTCAATTGAATGGGGAGTAGGGAGGTTACTCGTTTGTGCCTGCTTTTGGTGCTTCAACTCGGGTCGTTCGTGCTTTAACCCTTCCGCTAATATCAGATAATGTTTGTATGGAGAGGGGAGCTGGGGAAATAGCAGCACTTCCACCATGGTGTTGTCATTTGTTTGTGCTTCAACTCCTGTCGTTTGTGTTTTAACCTTTCTACGTGGATTTATGAGGGAAAGTTTGTGGGGAGGTTGGAGAAATGACAATAATCCCACCATTGCCAGTTTAGTCGAAATTGGTGCAATTCGTTTGTGCTTCAACTCCGGTCGTTTGTGTTTTAACTCTTCCGCTGATATCAGATAATGTTT
Source organism: Ferrisia virgata (assembly GCA_900060175.1). NCBI lineage: Eukaryota > Metazoa > Arthropoda > Insecta > Hemiptera > Pseudococcidae > Ferrisia > Ferrisia virgata. The sequence continues at coordinate 49,113 of FIZR01031736.1, read as the reverse complement.
GTAAGGGGAGGGGAGCTGAGGAAATAGCAGCACTTTCACCATCGTGTTGTCATTTATTTGAGCTTCGCTAGCGCTTGCTCCTTCCCATACAAATATTATCTGACACCGGCGGAAGGGGTAAAGCACAAACAACCAGAGTTGAAACACAAACAAGTACGAACAAGGCACAAACCAATGTCACCAGTTCCGACTAAATTGACAAAGGTGGGAATACTGTCATTTCTTCAACCTCCTCACAAACTTTCTTTCATAAGTTTAGAAAGGTTAAAGCACAAACGACCGGAGTTGAAGCACAAACAAGCACTAATGAAGCACCAACGAATGACTTCAGTTTCATCTGAATAAGTAGTGGTGGGCGTGCTGCCATTTCCCTAGGTTCCCCTCTCCCCACAAACATTTCTTCATATCTTCGGAAGGGAGGAAGCACAAACAAGCACAAACGAGTGACTCGTCTCCCATACAATCGGCTATTTCTTTGTTTGTTTATTTCTCGGAGCTAAAAATCATTTGCTCGGCTAGATATAGACTGAAATCGATCAAATTTCGTTAATGAGCTTAAATTGACAACCGATCTGGCATTATTAAGTGGGGAAAATTTTGAGTGAAACTTCAGTTATGCCCAAATTTGGAGGAGGGGTGCTGAAGGGCAGAAATCGCAAAAATTGTTCCTTTTTGAGCTAATTGGTAAACAATTCAAAGTAATATAATATATCGAGAAATCAGCCCCCTAAGTACATTAGAAGGGGAGGTATGAGGGGGTTTCTCCTTTTTGTCCTTGAAAAAGAACTGCTTATTCCCTACCTCGCCTCCAAATTGAGGTGAAAAATTGAAATTTTTTTGGTAGACTCAGTAGGGATTATATATGTGCCTTTTGAGGGTTTCAACTTTTCAGACCCATACCCTTACATTTTACCATGCCGAAGTACAGAATTTGACGCATGCGCAGCAGAGTTTCCATTTTATCTGGCTGTACTCTGGGATTAATTTTAAGACATTTACAGCCCCGAAACACAGTTTTTTGGGCGGGTTTTGTTATTGACATGGTTATGTCTTGGGGCTGCCGCCAAAGGGGGAGGGAGCGTCATTTTCTGAAAACATTACGTTTTTGATTTCTGTTTTGAAGTTTTTTATCGAAAATTTACGATGAAAGATAATTATGAATGATTTTTGTACTTTATGTTAAAATGTTGATATGGACAATTATGGCAAATTAGAAAAATTGAAAAATTAGAAGAATTAAAAAGTAAAATAATTAAAATAATTGAGAAGCTAAAATAAAAATTTTTCAAAAATGAAATAACAAAAAAATTTAGAAGGAAAAAACCAAAATTAAAAAATTAAAAAATAGACAACAAGAAATTTTAAAAATAAAAAAAATTGAAAAATAAAAAAATAAAAAATAAAAAAAATTGAAAAATAAAAAAATATAAAACAAAAAAAATTAAAAAATTAAAAAATAGAAAAAATTAAAAATTAAAAAAATTAAAAAAATATTTTTCCATTTTTGACATAGATATGTCTTGGGGCTGGAGGAGGTCTTTTTTTCCAAATGTGACCTGTTACCAACACCAAGTGTTTTGTCATTGTGAAAAGTGGGACAATCTCCACCATTACATAACATTTTTGCTGTTACGTTTCGGATGTGACGTTTGTGATTTTTGATTTGAAGTTTTTGATCAAAAACTCGCAATACAAGATGATTATGTATGATTTTTGCAATATATGTTAAAATATTAACATGGATATGTGATATATCCATAATATAAAATTTTCTCCTAAAAGGAAAAACTGCCAAAAAATTTTTTGAGAGTTTTCCTCGCATATTTTCACTTAAAATGGAAATAGGAAGTTGAAATTTGGTATATAGATTTAGTGTAGGTGTTAAATGTGCCTTTGGGGAGTATTTCACCTATTCACTCCAATATCTACCTGTAGCCCTGCCATACTACAGAAAAAACATCTTAAAACGTTCCTTTGAAAATATCTTATAATTTCATGAAAATCAGACTGAAAAATATCGCAAGGCGATCCTTTTATTTTATTATTTTTTTTCCTCCTCATATAATATGAAAACAAACAGGAAAAAAATTATAGGGAAAAAAGTTGAAGAATACGTCTGACGTACTATAGGATATGCTACGTGCTCAACAACCGAACATCGGACTCGTACTGAAGCCTTCCTCGCCCCTCGGCCATCTCTCCATACACACATATTCTTCCTCACCTGAAAAATATTAATCGAAAAGAAAAGACTCTCGGTTCGTTGTTTTGTTTACATCGATATTTCCATCGAATGTGTCAATATTTTCGGAAAAATTATATATCGCCACAACACGACGACGACGATGATGATGAAAGTTCAATTTACTCGAATATCGCCGCCTCGCCGTTCTTGTAAATAAGATTCTCAAATACAGGTCGTCGCTGGTTGGTAGGTGGCCTCGCACACCCGCCATACCACAGACACCTCTTATAATCGAGTAAAGCTCGAGGGTCATACGAGCATCATGCAGGTGTGGATAAAGGGTCGCGATTACTCGGGTAAAATTATTCACACACCAATACCTAAAGTAAGCTTTTTCTCTGTGTACATTTGGATAGTTTTTTTTTCCCAACCTAATTTTCGTACGTATTTTGTACGTACATACTCTTTTTTTTTTTTTTTCTATTCATTATTATCGTGTGTTGTAATATTTATTGTGTAGGTGCCTAAATCATTGGTTGACGAGTTTTACGCTTGATGACGTTTCCACTATGGTTGGTATTCCCTCGCCCATCCTGGTATGTACCTAGTAACTACCTTTGGCCCCTTGATGTTTGTGGTTTTTTTTTTTTTTTTTTCGCTGTCGCGTCGCTTCATCGTCGAACCGTGTCCCTTGTGTAATAGCATTTTTCCACTTTTACGATTCGCGATACCCCGATGTCGATGTCGATGACGCCATCGTGCCAGCTTTAATATGAGAAATGTCAATTGTATTTACCAGATATTACGTGTAGCGTGAACGAAGGTCGTATTTATACGCGGTCGAGACCTTGTTACCGACAAATGTACGTCTACGTACGACTACATGTACGTAAACGTACGCGGTACGATACACCTACATACATTTATATATACATATATAGGGTCCAATATGTACATAAATGTGCTTTTTACTCGACTCGTTCCATGTGTATAGGTACCTACTTTAAATACGTTGTGACATTTCATCCAATATTATGCCACCCTATTGTACCTAAACATATACGTATGAACTACGTTATCTACATAGTCGCTGGTATAGACACGTCGTCGGACCTCGGTCCTCGGTCCTCGGTCGTCGTATTCATTGAGATGGAAATTTAAAGAGAAAGGGGTAACGTGACGTACATCTACATATACATAGGCACATTGTCGTACACCCTCGCGTACATTTAACGTCAATTGTGTTTGACGTGTGGCATTTATACGGTACCTTGTTACGAGTACAAAAAGTTGACCACAAAGAGTTTGGGAACAGGTAGAGAGTGCCCTGCCCCCCTCCCCCAAAAAAAACATAAAAATAACGTACACGCCATACAGATAGATTTAGGTATCTATAGGATGTGTACTGGTAGATATCTTTTATAATGGATCTGCCATCGTAAAACGTGGCAATCTATCTGTAACATTTGACCAACGATGTGTGAAAAATTCTTGTCGACGTCATGGTCGACGGTTATTTTACAATTTTCAAATACCAAAATACGTACAGCGTGTTCGGCATTAACCTCTGTATCCTTAAATCAGCGATAGATCAACTGAGAACACTTATTCGTTGAATAGTTTGCCTATACCAAAAATTGAAGGCGATGAAATTCAAAATTATCCAAAGTTTGATACGAAAATACGCATCACGAGGAGCAATGAAGATGATACTGAGCTGTATTTTTGACAATACCGAATAATTAATTTTATTTATTTATGTCACCCTCCCCTCTTCACTCGAAACTAAAAATCGTTTGTTCAGCTCGATATTGATCAAAACTCGTCTCCAAATTGAGCTCGGAAGTTAAAATTCGGTACGTGAACTTGGTAAAGCATAGAGATCATATAAATGTACCCTTTAGGGGTCTCGAGGTTTTGACCCTTTGCACCCCCTTACATCCCAGAAATGAAGCTTTCTGGGGCAGGTTTTCTGGATGTTTTTAGTTTGTTCCTTACATAACTCCGCTCTAAATTTGGATAGGAAATTGAAGTTAGGCAAGTGTATTTTGTAGAGTTTCTAGAAATGCGTTTTAAGGGTCTTGACTTTTCAGCTTCGTTGTACCCCTTCACAAATCCGATAAATTTGTTTTTTTGGCTGGCTTTCCTCATTTCCTAAGTTTATTCCTCGACATTTGCCCCCCTCTCCCGTAAAACTGGACAAACAAGTTGAAATTTGATGTATAGATTTAGTGTAGGTCCTAAATAAGCCTTTTGGTAGTGGCGATGTTTGGGTCCTATAGTACCCTCCCCTCCACCACCTCTTAACGCTCTTACCACTGATTAAGGATTTATATTCACATAATCCAAACATTCCACAAAAATCAGGCACCTCCGGTCTATCGACATACGACGGGTGAGAGGTGAATCGACATAATCTGTTTTGGGGTCCCAGATGATCATTACAACCATTTTTTGCCATGCCAGGGGTTTATTTGAATTTTATTTTTTTGCCCCTAAACTAGAAATCATTCGATCAGTTCGATATCGACCAAAATCGATCAAATTTGGAGAAAAGGCTTAGATTAGCGGCGGTTTTGATATGCTGGAGTGAGGTTGGCCTTGGACCAAAATTCAGTTTGGCCCAAATGGAGGGAGGTAGTGCTAAGTGGGGCTAAAATCGCAAAAATTCTTCCTTTTCGAGCATATCGATAGACTATTCAAAGTAATATCATATATTCAAAAATTAGTTTCTTAGGTTAATTGAGATGGGGGGGGGGGGGAATGGGGGTTTTTTTTTTTTTTGATTTTGAAAAAAGGCTGCTCCTGGGGGGGGGGGGGTAATGCGGGTTTTTTTCTTTTTTGATCTTGAAAAAAGGCTGCTCCTTCCCTATCTCACGTCCAAATTGAGGTAGAAAATTGAAATTTGGTATGTAGACTTATTGGGGCCATAAATGTACCTTTTGGGGGATTCAAACTTTTCAAACCCATTGCTATTCTTTTACAGCTTTGAAAAAGTAGTTTTTTGGGAGGGTATTCTTGTTTTGAGTTTGCTCCTCGCATAAGTTCTCTCCAAATTGAGCTAGAAAGTTGAAATTTCGTATGTAGATTTAGTACAGATCACCATGCGTTATTAGGAGTATTTAAAACTAGCCACAATATTTTAACTTCTTTTTTAGGGTAGATGCCCCCCCACCAAAGGTAATTTCAAATTCCTCACTCAATTTGGAGGGAGTCGAGTTACGTGAGAAACAAATTCAAAAAATGAAAAAAATGCGAAAACCCGATAAAAAAACCACTTTTTTGGAGCTGTGAGGAGGTGCAATGGTACTAAAAAGTCGGGATCCTTAAAAGGCACATTTGTGACTCTTACTGAATGTACATACCAAATTTCAACTTCATAGCTTATTTCGGTGGAGGGATAGGAGAGGAGCAGGCATGTTTTCAAGGTCAAAAAGGGGAAAAGCCCTCATATCTCCTTTCCTAATTGACTTATGAGGCTGATTGTTGGATATGTTACACAACTTTTAATTTTCTATCAATTTATTCAAAAAAGAGTAATTTTTGCGTTTTTGACCCATCAGCACCCTCTCCCTAAAATTGAGGCATGACTGAATTTAGATCTACATTCATCCATACTTATACATATCTAATCCGCCACCAAATTGAGCTGATTGACCGAATTGGAGCCATTTTGGTCGGTATCGAGCGGAGTAAATAATTTTAATGTTGGGGAAAAAATTTTTTTTTGAATTTGATATGGCTAAAAATCGTCTTAATGGTTTTTTAGGATCCCAAAATGGATTTTGTTGATATCCCCCTCTTCCTCATCCACCGTTGGTAGATAGACTGTAATAGCCTGGTTTTCATTGACAATATGACAAGGAAAATCAGGCTAAAAAGCAAAATTCGGCCCACCCTACCCTACACCTCCACTCACAATTGTGGTGTGAAGCGAATTTTTCGTCATTATACACAACATTTCAACCTCTATCAATTAACTTAAAAACGAATACATTTTTAAATTTTGATTCGAGGCCATTTCCACGCAAATATATCCACTCCGCCACCAGTTTAAGCCTACTTATCGAACTTGGATGATTTTAGATGGTACAGACACAGAGCTGAGTAAATGATTTTGGTATTTGGAAGAAAAACTTTTAATCAAAAGAATAATTATCCGATGTGAACAAAATATAGTCCCATTGGGTTTCTAAAGGTCCAAATGGGATCAGCGATGATTCTGTTTTGAATTTATCACCATCCAGGTTCAATCTTCCATCCTCCATTTTGGTGGTAAGGTGAAAGAAAGAAAGGGAATGACAACAGAAGAACGAATTGGATAACCTTTGTAAGTGTTTTGAAAATCGATCCCTGACACAGGATGTTTTCAGCTATTCCCCTCCTCTCGCAACCCACCAACCGTGAATTCTCGAGCTTTTCGATGATTTTCCATGACCTGCTAACACACCACCTTGGCAGCTGTTCGACTTTATTTTCAAACCACCCTTCATAAAAGTATTACCTTATTTTTCCTTCATTCTCTGACACACCGTCAATAGACGACGTACCCTTACCACATACCGACCACAAAACACCCTTGAAAACGCAACATAATCTCGTACCTACACTTTATGGAGCTAACAGTAGGTAATTAACAATCCAGCACTCGTTCGTGTACTAATTATATACGAAAATCACTCCCATATAACCTTCGCATACACCAGTAAATACGCAAATCTCATTAACCACGTTGATGATTTCAATTATCATCTTTATCGATAGCTTTCCTCGTGCTGGTACAAATTTCCTTTAATCTGTCAACCATCACATCGGGTAATCCCTCTTCCGCATTACATATCCCTTCATAAACTCCGTATCAGGTAATAATCGACGTAACGCAGCGCTACTCGGACAGATATGAAACGAAGATGGGGGAGGGGGGCGAGGCAGCCAGTCCGAGATGCACGACTCACGGAGCAGAATAAAATATATCTTCAGATGAAGGTGTATTCGAAGGGCAAGGGGTACATAGAACAGTACGAGATTGCAGGACGCTTCAACACCAGCGCAGCGCTAGCGCCATCGTAAATCCAATTACGTGCCCATTTGTGGCATAACCTCTTGTTCATCATCTCGCTGATCCTGGCCGGGCACTGCGCTATTTGTCGTCCTGGTGTCACGTAAACCGCGCGAAATTTTCCTACCTAAGTACGTTAAATAATTTCATTTGGCGGCCATAACCGCACGATGCGATGCGATGGGACGCGCGGCCACCGCAAATGTCACACAGCTTTACCGAGCCCCAAATTAATACGATTTCTTTACGCTAAATTCATTCTCGTCTCGCGGTTTATCCCTACCTATGCTTATTATAGTTGCGATTTCTCGCACGATAATGCTACGCAAGTAGAACACCTGAGAAGGAGGTGCAAGGCGGGCTGAAGGGGGGGGGAGGAGGAGGAAAAAATTCAATTTCGCCAAAATCGATTTCCAATAAAGTATAGCTTATTATCACGAATCTATATACACGCGGTAAAAGGCATTGAAAGACAGCTCGACGACAATCCGTCCAAATTATTTTCGTCTCGTCCGCGCGTTTATTGCGGTACCTTTTTATTATCGTATCGTGTGGCCACCATCAATGCGGTGGAAGTGCGATAGCGCGGGTCATTAGCTGTTTCGGCGCTCAAAATTGATTACACTTCCGTCTCCGCACCGGCCGGGCTCGGCCGGGCTGCATGCTCTATTGTTGTTAATCTAGTTTGGACGTTGGTGTTGTTGATATTGTTGATGTTGTTGTTGTTGTTGTTGTTGTTGTTGTTGTCATCATCGGTGAAATTTAATAAACGTACGACTCTTCTATAAATAATAATAACTCGGTCACGATAGTGCGTCAACTCTGCACCACGCCATCGTACCTTCGTCACCTTCACCTCCGCCATATTATTCGCTTCATCCGATCGGCCAGCACACCTCGGTACAGAAAAGGCGAATTACCTATCTTCGACGAATCACTGGCAAGCCTATTTTTATAACTCGACGCCCGTATTTTATTTTTTTTTTTTTTACCTCCTACAATGTTATTTTACGCATGACTTGGATATAATTTTATAACCAAGTGGTAAGTGTGTGCATGTGAGTACACGAGACTGGTATCTCATTTTCAAAGTCCATTAAAAAGCCTTCAGAAGCGATGGCCGCTTCCCCATAGTGATAGCTGTAATGCATAATTCCAATATTCCAATAATTATCATACTACGTGAAAATCCAACACTAAATACTTGACTTGACCGAACAGGATTGAGGATTTCACTAGAGGTCGATTTCTATCCCATTTGAAAATGTTAAATACGTCTATTAAATAGCTATAAAGGACTAGGACAATATTAACTTAACCAAGGCGATCGAGAACAAGGCAAACGTTGCTTAAAAATGCAATACAATTTTTAAAACTACAGTATTTGTCAAGTGATCATTACTGCGTTAAGTTACCAAAACAGCACTATTTCCAGTTATCGATAATTACTACATATAATTTCATACGTTGCACCAGGAAATTGCTATAAATGTATAAATTACCGTAAAATACTCGTAATAACCGTACCATATTAAAATTACCCGTATTTACCCATTAATGACCGATAATTACCCACGAATTACCGGTAATTACCGACGAGTTACCAGTATTAATCAACTAATTACCAGTAATTACCATCGAATTATCTCGGTATAGCTATGATTACCAAAAAAAACACACTCAGATTTCACTGAAATTACCAATGGATTACTGAAATACAATAGTCATGACCGGTAAATTACCACGACAACGTCGTAATCGCTGTTGATATACTGATAATTACCAGTAACCATGATATACCAGTAATTTTGAGTAAGTTGTCATTCTGTTAAAATGATGACCAGGAACAAGCGGGTAATTACCAGTCAATTACCACGATATAATGATAATAACAGAACATTCCTCCATAACTGTCACATAGTGACATTATTTACAGTTAAATAACCATATTCTACCTTTGGTGCCATCATCTAATAACCATAATTACCATACAATTATAAAACTCTACCTGGGGAATTACTAATGAATTGTCATGTCATCAAGCTCGTAGTCACAAGGAAATTACTACAGTTTACCATTGCTCGTTACTTTCACTTTTCTGGAATTAATAGTAAATTATCGAAATTCGCAAGAAGTTATTAGGAAAAATAGAGCAACATGCCAGAAATTGGCAGGACATTACCACAATATGTCAAGCAACAATTGAGAAATTACCGTCTCATACAGATAATTAATTACCAGTAAATCACCATAGTATAGCAGTTATTACCAGTGAAATACCATTATACACCAATGATTACCGGGTAATTACTGATGCAATACTGTAATATACCGAGAATTACCGGTAAATTACTTTGATATATCGGTAATTAATGGTAAATTATCGTAATTACCCGTCCATTTTTTGTATGTTATTGCAATGAACAGAATTATTCGTTAAGCATTACTACTGCGTCTAATTTGATATACTGTACAAAGAAATCATCACAAATTAATTGTTACAATTTTTATTTATTTCTCGAAAATTTTTAGCATTCAACTGTCTATTGCGTATAAATCATCACAAAATACTCGTAATAACCATTCTATGCTGGTAATTTCCGATAAATCTTACCGAATTAATTACCACAATATACTGTTGATTGCTGTTAAATTACTCCAGTGCAGCTGTAATTACCAAAAACTACTCATGTTCGATTGAAATTACCAATAAATTACAGAAATACAGCAGTAATTACTGGTAAATTACCACGATATTACAGTAATAATGGATGATATAATGGTAATTGCCAAAGGATCACTATAATACAGTTGTAAGTACTGGTAAATTACCATAATGCACCAGTAATTATCGATAAATTGTCGTAATACTTCACTAATCATCGATTAATTGTCGTAATACTTCACTAATTATCGATAAATTACTGTAGTGTACCAATAATTACCGGTAAATTGCGGTAATATACAGTAATTACTAATAAATTACCACACTGTTTCAGTAATTGCTGGTAAATTGCCGTGGTATTTCGGTAATTATCGGTAAATTATCATAATATCTCAGTAACCATCGAAAAATTATCGTAATATATCCAGTAAGCATCGGTAAATTACCGTAAATACTGAGAAATTACACTGTAAATGAAAACCACGTTATTATAATACATCGACTGATGGCAGATGAAGAGAGGATATCAACATAAGACGTTTTGGGATTCTGGAAGACCATTAAGATGATTTTAACGAAAATCATTTACTTTGCTTGATACTGACCGAAATCACTCGCATTCATTCAGTAGGCTCGATGACTCGGGTCAGAATTCAGTTATGCCTGGATATGGGATAGGAGGTGCTGAGTAGCAAAAATTGTTCCGTTTTAATTCAATCAATGGAAAATTCACGCTGGTATATCCAGAATTCAACTTCGCAGGTTAATTAGGGCGACAAATACGAAGGTTTTCTCCTTTTTTGACCGTGAAAGTGAGCTGTTCCACTCATATCTCCCCTCCAAATTAAAGAAGAGGATTGAAATTCAATCGTTGAGTGGAAAACGTGTGTATCTACTTAAACTTACGAAAACCAGGCTCAAAAAGCACCGCATGACGATACTTTTTTACTTCACTAGGCTCAGCGACATGAACAACAAGATGAGCATTGAGTAAAAATCGAAACGGACATCGAGACAACGAACTGCATCTAGTTCGTTAAGCGACCTTGACTCCTTCAGTAATACCATTCTGCAAACGACGATACCGTGAAGTAATGTATATAGGTATTGGTTACGATCGTATTTTTCCACAGACCATCGTATCGTTTGCGAATTACTCGGAATGTTACGAGGCCGAGCCAGCAGTCTCCATATTCGTACATATATACACACATACGTACAAATTACGCATAAAAATTAAATCTTTATCGTTTCATGTGTACGTAATGTATGCATGTGTATTCGACATGGGTCACAAAGCGGTCGTAATGACGTTCGTATGTAATTTCACGTTGAAATTTGCACAGTATTTTGGTTAAAGTTTGTTTCGGGTGTACGAGTATCGAGCCTTCTACCACGCCTCCTCTCTCCTCGCCACTTTATCCGCGTGTGTCCCGATAGAATTGCATCGACATGGCAACAATAGAAAGCAAACGCGAAACAGTCTACATCCACATATTCGTGTTGTACGCGCCTACCGAATATTATTATCTCGTCTCGTCTACGTTTCTCTCTTAGGACGCGAAGAACGGAACGAATTTAAAATTCATTTTCAACCTGTTCTGCCTTCACTCGGTTGATTTGTCGTGTCATATCAAATCGCTGGTTGCGATCCATCCCTGCTCTGGGCTGGCACTTTTTACCCTACATCCTATGTTATACTCGGCATTCCTGTCGTCTCGTGTATTCCGCTTAATTAAAGGTTTTAGTTTAGGAAAAATACGTGAGCAGGTACATTGTACCCTACCTTTATAATCGCGAGAGAAAAAAAAAAAAAAGAAAAAAGAATAAATAAAAGAGGGACAGAACGATGAGAGCAGCTTTGTTGTGGAAAAATTAATTAACTAAGTTACGTAATACGTCGTCCTCGTCATCGTTGCGCTAACGATACGGTGGAGGGTGCGACCGTACTACCTTGTCGGTTCTCCTCCTTTTCGATGGCAGCATAGGCAACACTCGTACCTTTGGAAGTATACGAATACACAATACACATGCCACACGTATACTCGCTTCACGAAGGTACCAACACACGGTATGCAGTACGGCTATACGAACACCCATACACATTGCGGTGGAAATTAATACATCCTTATAAATGAGATATTTTCTCTCGTAAATCACGACGAAGCCCTACTCTGTCAACTTTTATACGACGAAAATTTTACGAGCTGCCAAGATAACGAACGCTGCTGCGATGATGATGATGATGATGATGATGACGAGGACGAGGACGACGACAACGACGACAACTACGACAACCACACAGATGTATACATTTTATCTCACTATTACACATACACCTAGGTAGGTAGGTAGGCAGGTAGGTACCTACGTAAATCTGGCTAGAGTGTAGGGTAGGAAAATGCAGGAGTAAACGTTCGTCAAACGAGTAGCATATTATAAATATTCATCAATTGTTATATTCGTTATTTTCGCTCGCATCCCATCGCTTCGTATGTAGGTATTTTAATAAAACGTATGGCAAATTATACTAACAAAATTGCCAAGTAAAAGCACATACCTACAATATACTGTATTTGCGTTGCTTTTTTACTCTCTATTTCTTCTCGCACACCTTTCGACGTACGTAAATAGTACTTTATTGTCGTTATGGTACGAACAAAAACAAAGATATTCGATACACGTATTTTGGTAGGTAGGGCGAAGTACCTATACATACCAACAATCGAACACGTGAATTTATATGTTTATTTGCAACAGCCACATAAAGTTTGATAGAAACAATAACAACAACGACGTACCATTCGTAATATAAAAATATGAAAAATACCCAACAGTTCAATACAGGTAGGTAGGTGGGTAGGTAGGTAGACAGTTGAGTACATCATTTCTTTAAAAATTACACCGCACATTAAATTATATTACAGGTACAAACATTGTACCATGTACGCACACACACATACACACACACACACTAATTATTGCATACACGAATACACGATATTCGCTTATTTGCAAACGATTGCTTCTTCTCTACCTCGCTTTTACTCCTTTTTTGTGCTGCCCCTGACCTCACATCGGTGGTGGTTGGCGATAGTGGTGGTGTCTCTCTAAATAAGAACCATCCATTAGGTGACGATATCGATCTTAATTGTTTATTCATGAAAGCTTATCGGTGTATACGTTGAAAGGTTTTTTAATTGCGGTATTGGGACGTTTCTCTGTACGTTTAGCCCTCCGCTAGGCCTTATTTCTCTCGATACATATATATGCGTGCGTATCCTACAGCGATATGTTTTTCTTTCCCTACTTTTTTTTTTTTTTCTTTTATCGTCTCAATACGGTAATTAGTTGTTATCATTCTTCGGGGTATATTGTGGCCACCGATCGACGATGACAACAGCCACGCGTACCTAACCTACCTGTAATATGTATTGATGTCTGCGTATCATATACCAATAAATACCCACCTAGCTACGAAACGCATACATACATACATAGTTACATACGTACGCGTGTATACACAATGACGTGTCTTTAGAAAAGCGTTATTAATATTTCATCGAAGAAAGAGCGAGAGGAGAAAAAAAAACATACACAGCGACGATATTTATAACCTATTTCATTCATAATGCTACCCAGCAGCGGTGTAAAAATGGCAACGTTGCAGCCTTTCACGAACAGCCAACGATAGATATGAAAATAAGTAGAAGTTGTAACGAGGTTGGGGGGAGTGGTCGGAGTAAAAATAATGAAAGGTATTTGGAGACGAGGATGACGAAAAAAAAGAATACCCAAATACGCGATAAATTTCAAAAAAATATAGAACACATGATAATAGAATAATAAAGAAAAAAAAAATAACGCTAGAAACAAAATAAGAAGCCTTTTTAAATGAATTTCACATTCCAGGTTCTATTAACGTGGCGAAAAAGAGATCAAAAAGCCAATATTTTGAGCAGGATATACCTCCGAGGTATATTACTAAGAACCGGTTTAAATTACACATTTTTTTTCTGAAACCGGTTTCAAAAGAAATTGTGGCGCCAATTGGTAACACTGACTTTCATTATTTCATGTAATATATTTGTCGTACACGTTGACAGTAAAATTATCCATATTTTGCTAACTGGTTTCAACCGGCTATGAAGTCTACTGAACTGGTTTTATATGAGAAAAACAAAGGCATTACAACTGGTTGACGTTATAGAATTTTTCTTCATTTTTTTTTTCACGAAAGCATTTATACATTCATAGAATTCTCAGTTTGAAAATTACATAATTTGGAACCGGTTTCAAAGAATATTGAAACCGGTTCCATAATGAATGATTTCAGCTAATTCGGATTTGATTATAATGATACGATCAAGGCTGATTTATCCCTATTTTTGCATCGTATGGCGAAAACTGCTTCATCTCCTTGAACCAGTTTGGAAACATGTTCCAGAACCGGTTTTACCAACTAAAAAGTTGAATATTCCTCAAAAGTTCCTGATTCAAACTGTGAAAATAGTCTGAAATCATGTATTGCTGAACCGGTTTCATAATGGATTAAAACTGGTCCAACGGAGTTGTATTAGTTTTGAAACATGCCCCAAAACCAGTTTTACCTACTGAGATATCGGAATATTCTTCAAGTATACTTGATTCATGCCTGAAAATAATCTGAAGTTATGCATCTTTGAACCGGTTTTAAAGTGTATTAAAATCAGTTCAATGAAGCATGATTTCAGTTTATTCAGATTTGGTTATAATAATATGATTAAAGTTGATTTATTACTATTTCTTCATCATACAGCGTTAACGAGTTCACCCCGCCGAACCAGTTTCAAAACAGGTACCAAACCGGTTTTACACACTGAAATGTTACAATATTCATGAAATGAGCATAATTTGAACCTTGAAAACAGTCTGCTATCGTGCATCGTTGAACCGGTTCCAAAATGGATTGAAACCGGTTCAATAATGCATAATTTCATCTTATTCAGATTAGTTTATACTAATGGTTCATCTCCTAGGACCGGTTTCAAAACCCATTTGAAAACCAGTTTTATACACTCGAATGTTCAGTTTATGGATATCTCATTATAATGAAAAGTTCAAAATTGGTTTATCTCCAGCTATTCGCCATATGGCAAAAACTGGTTCAACGGTTTGAACCTGTTCCAAAACACGTTCCAAAACCAGTTTCGATTATTAAAATTTCACAATTTTCTTGAAACTTGTGCTCCATTTAAATGTTGAAAATGGTCTTACGAAACGAAAGACAACCAATTGGAAATCCAAACCAGTTGAAGTTGATTTTCAGTGAGAACTAGTTTACACAACTTAAATAAATTTAATCTTCAGTGGAAAAATACTCACATTGAAGAAGGAAACAAAGTTTCGATCATTCTATCGGATAAGTTTGCTTTAGAACCGGTTTCATTGCTAAGTAGAAACTGATTCAAACTTCATATAAAACCAGTTTTCACTGCAGAAAATTGAAAAATTCTGCAGTTTAATTTCATATCCACGATAAAAGTACTGACATAACTATGAAGTGCCACTTTTAACATTTTGAACCGGTTTCTCCAATCATGTTTACTCTTAAAACCGGTTTATACAACCGAAGAAATACATCAAGCATGTGGGGTGCAAATTGACTAAAATGAATATTCTCATCGAACAAAGCAGAAACAAAGAAAATTCAACACTTCATAACCGGTTTTACTTACTATTGAAACCGGTTTCCTCTACCAAATATTCTAGCTGATTTTTTACACATAAAAACCTCGATTTCAGCAGAAACTATATTCAACTAAGATTAAAAAACGCACGTAGTTATTTGAACAATAACCAACGACGAGTTTACTCTTACGTGCGACACATTTAATCATATTCTCATTTTAGCTACAAACGTGCCACCATGCTAGGTAGGCAGGCAGGTACCTAATGTACCGGTATCAAAAGCACACAATGAAATATCATTCGAGTTTGCTATTTCCTCAGCCTATGCGCCACTTCATCACGTCTCTCTTAACAACGCTGCTCGCCAGAAATGTAATGCAACTCACATTACTATATAGGTAGGTACCTATTTTTATTATTTATTTCGTAGCTACACGACAGCGACATGCCATGTCAGCGTCGCCTCGTGTCGCGTCATCTACGCAAATTAAATCTTTTCATACGGTACTCGTTCGCAGGTAATTCTTTCAACTACGACATACACGTACAATGTAGATATGGTGAACCCTGCCCTTGCGCCCCTATACCCTAACAGAATATGAGGTACAGGAGGTACCTCTTACACTGCACGTTGCGAGTAGAGTATAAAACGCAGACGAATGCTCGCTTGCCCCAGCTATTATGATAAAAAATTACAATCCATTCGTTTTATCGAGTTTGTTTCCGCATCATCTCGTGTTTACAAATACGTACGAGTACGTCGACGTTGCTCGTCGCACTTGTAAATATGGTACGTACCATAGGTACCTTTTATTCCGCCATCGGATCATTTCCAAACGAAAGGTCTGCCGGAAATGTGGCCTTTTGCATGCTCATCGTCGCATATCCATAGTCGTGTGCTGCATTCGAAAACTCTCGAATCAGTATACCTATATTGGGTGAGCTTTCAACGACATAGTTGGCCTCTTACCTCTTGAAAATACATTCGAGTCTGAGTCGAAAAGACACGCAAATGTAGAAAAATATGTACGTACAAAGCGAAATACAGTAAAAGTTGGTTTATCGATGCGACCACGAACTCTGCTCGCAGGCACCATAAATTTGGATATATTTTGTAGAATCTTACCACCACGTTCGTAACTTTATTTTACCATTTTCTAACGCATCAAAATAAATGAATAAATAAATTTACGCAAGTATTTCGCGAATGTATCGAATTAAATTTAAAAAAAAAAAAATAAGTGTACCTTCGAAGACGATACGATGCATCATCACAACCATTCGATATTTTACGAAAATGATTAAAATACATACGTAAATCATCGAAATAACTTATACATTCGCACGTACCACCGTATGTAGGTACTACAAATAATTCATTTGATAGAAAAAAAAAAAAAAACATGTAATATTTACATTATAAAATGTAATTCTCATATCGACCTTGACCCGGTCGATACCTACAGTGTAATATTTTTCAAACAAACTATTGGTAAGGTAACTCAAATACAGCGCGATTTTTGCGGTGATTTAATAAACAGGACGTAAGCTAGGTGTACTTTACAACAACAGCACGTACCTTTTAAATGTCTTCTCAATCTCATACTTATACAAACACAAATGTCATAGGTGGTATTCGTATGTACTTGAAAACTCCCAATTGGTGCTTTGATAAAAGTTTTACACCGCAGCCAAATATGTAGGTATATGTACGTAGGTATATAGATAGGTAGACGTAGGTACGTGGATATTAAATATCTCGTAAGTCACGAGGCCATTGCAAGCGATGACATATTTGACGTCGATAATAGATATGCCTCTTGAAAGTTCTCCTGCCTTTTTTTCTTTTTTTTTTTTTTTTTTTTTACTTTAACTGAAGCAAAGCGACGTAAAGCGGACGGTATGGGGAGAGGCGCGAGAGTTTCCAGTACGTACACAAAAATAAAGAAAAATAAGGGTGAAAAATTCGACATACGTATTCGTAGCTACTATACCTACCTACCCACCAATCCACTAGGGTACTTTCAAGGTAAAAATTTTTCGCCTCAACTTTTACAGTTGAATATTTTAATAGCTACAGCGAGCAAGTGTATGGTAGGTAAGCTAGCTACGTTCGTTTGTTATACTCGGCTAGTTTAAAGTTCCATAGCTTGCTAATTTTCATGCATAAGATAGCTATGCAACGTTATTAATGTAGTAGAATTAATGCGGAAAAATACTCCTGCTCGCACCGAATGCAAAAACTAATTTGACGATTGATTTTTAATCTAGAAAGTATTTAGAAAAAATTAAGTCGGGGTGCCATTTTTTTTTCACCTTCTCCCCTCCTGAGGATCTGCCCCTTTCTTGAAAATGCACCTCTATCTCTTCTTGTATCGATTCTATAAAAAAAAATTTCAAGTGAAAGTTTTTTCTTGAAGGCTTTTCTATATTTTTGGTTATTACGAGAATTCTATTTGGAGCAATTTTTGGGCCTGAAATTTCAAAAATCTACTCACAGAAATACCCACGATTACATTATTTTACATCGAAAAAATTCGTCTCTATGCCCCATCCCTCAGCTCATTCCGTTTGCGCAGATGTTTTGCTTGGAAAAATAAATGTTTGGGGTGGGTACTTTGGGGGGGGGGGGGGTGTGAGAAGTGTGGCATGGAGATGAACTTTTTAGGGTATAAAATTTTATTCTACATATTTTTTGTTATTACAAATTCTGCGTAGTCTTTGTTATTTGACATGGATATGTCTTGAAGCCGGGGGGGGGGGGGTTTTTGAAATGGTTACGTTTTTGTGGGGGGGGGGGGGATTTTTGAAAGTGTTACGTTTTTGTTGTTACGCTGCAATGAAGGATGACTATGAATGATTTCTGTACTTCATGTTAAAATGTCCAAGTTGAATAAATGTAAAAAATTAAAAAAATACTTAGAACTGTTTGCACGCAAAGAGTAAACATCGAAAGAATGTTAGTTTTGATATTTTAAATGTAATTGTACAATTTTTTTTCTTCTTTTTTTTTTTTTTATTTAATACTTATTGCTTGGAAAAATTTCTTCTATATTTTTAGCGAAATTGGGTCATTTTCCTTGATATTTCAACTTAAAATCATGAAGTCAATCCAAAGTCAAGGTCAACTGTTTATGGGTCAACTGAAATATCTTTAATTTTTTTCAACATTACAACTTGAAATTATAAAATGAACCGGTGCAAAGGTCAAGTAATTTTTCTCCACATTTCGATTTTAAATTTCAAAATCAATCCAGAGTCAAGGTCAACCATTGGCGGATCAACGGATGACGACATTTCAACTCAAAATCATAAAATCGATTGAAGGGTCAAGGTTCAAAGTTTTGACGAGTCAACTTCAAACAATTCTAATTTTCCTCAACATTTCATCTTGAAATCATAAAATCAATCCTTCATGAAATAAGTCCACTGATATCATTCCAGACCATAAAAATCTGTCCACTGATGTCAGTCCAATGATGGCGTCACATCGTTGACGGTCCAATAATAACAACTCTAATTTTCCTCAACATTTCAATTTAAAATCATAAAATCAATTCTGCATAAAATAAGTCCACTGATGTCACATTTCTATTTTTTCTCAACATTTCAACTTGAAACCATAAAATCAATCCTTCATAAAATAATTCCACTGATGTCGGTCCAATGATGACGTCACGCTGCTGACCGTTAATTATGACGATTTTTTCAGAACGCGCTATTAAACATATTTCGATGTCATAAAATAAGTCCACTAATGTCACATTTCTAATTTTTTTCAACATTTCATTTTAAAATCATAAAACCAATCCTTTATAAAATAAGTCCTCTGGTGTCTTTCCAGGTTATTAAAATCTGTTCACTGATATACGAGTCCAATGAAAACGTCACATTGTCAACGGTCCATTAATGTCATTTAATGATGTCGGTCAACTGTTGACACTTAATTGTTGACGATTTTTACAGAATGCGTTATTAAACATCTCATACAAATTTTAAAAAGCAGTAAAACAAAAAAATTTTTTAATGAAAAAAAGCTGATGACTTGCACCTGATGTAAAAATGTTGACTTGAATTTCTGATTAGAAAAACAGAAAAATAAAAAAAAATTAAAAGATAAAAAAATATAAAAATTAAAAAATTTGAAATAGAAGAAAATAAGAAAAAATTTTTTTTAATAATATAAAAGAATAAAATATAAAATTTGAATAATAAAAAAAGTGATAACTTTTACACTTTACGTTCAAATACTTTTTAAAAAACGTTGAAAAATAAATAAGAATTGATGACTTTTGCACTCAGCGTTGAAATATTGACATGAATGTCTGGTTAAAAAAATTGAAAAATAAAAAAAAATTTTAAATTTAAAAAATATGGAAAAAAATTATAAAATTGTTAATAACAAAAATTAAATGGTACAAAAAAAATTAAAAAATTAAAAAAGGTTGATTACTTT
This sequence comes from Ferrisia virgata, assembly GCA_900060175.1. Lineage (NCBI taxonomy): Eukaryota > Metazoa > Arthropoda > Insecta > Hemiptera > Pseudococcidae > Ferrisia > Ferrisia virgata. The sequence goes on along the minus strand of FIZR01031736.1, from coordinate 29,078 downwards.
TGTACATTATGTAAAAAAGTTGATATGGATTCCTCATTAAAAAAAATCAAAAATAAAGAATTAAAAAAAATAGTTTTTGATTTTAGATTTGAAGTTATTGATCAAAAACAAGTGATAAAAGATGATTATGAATAATTTTTGAATTTTATAAAAATAATGTTGACATGGATATATTGCATGTCCATGATCTTGAATTAACATTGAAAGGTGTTTAATAGCGCATTCTGGAAAAATCATCAGCAATTGACCGTCAACATTAGATGACATTAGTGGACCGTCAACAGTGTGACGTCATCATTGAACTGACATCAAAGGATAAATTTTTATAGCTTGGAATGACATCGGTGGACTTATTTTAAGAAGGATTGATATTATCATTTTAAGTTGAAATGTCATCATCTGTTGACCCGCCATACAATTCAGACCTGGACTCTGAGTTAATTTTAAGATTTCAAGTTGAAATGTCGAGGAAAATTAGTTGACCTTAACCCTGATTGATGTTATAATTGCAAGTTGAAATGTGGAGAAAAATTAAAGATATTTAAAGTTAATTCGCCAACAGTTAATCTTAACTTTGAGTTGACTTCATGATTTTAAGAAATTGAAATGCCGAGAAAAATTACGTGACTTTTACTCGGGTTGATTTTATGATTTTAATTTGAAATGTTGAGAAAAATTGAAGGCATCCCTAACCTTAAAAAGTGAGACAAGTATTAAATAAAAAAAAAGAAAAAGAAAATGATACCAATTACATTTAAAATATCAAAACTTACGTTCTTTCGTTGGTCACTCTTTGCTTGCAAACAGTTCTAAGTATTTTGCCCTAATGGGAAAAGTACATAAATTATTTTCATAATAAAAGAAAATAATATAATTTTGGTTATTTTTATAAGTAGATTTTTGAAATTCGGGGCCCAAAGATTGCTCCAAATGGAATTTTTGTAATACCCAAAAATATAGATAAGCCTTGAAGAAAAAACTTTTACTTGAAAATTTTTTTTGTACAATCGATACAAAAAGAGATACAGGTGCGTTTTCAAGAAAGGAATGGATCCTCTGGAGGGGAGAAGGTAAAAAAAAAATGGCACCCTGACTTAATTTTTTCTAAATATTTTCTAGATTAAGAATCATTGGTCAAATTGCTGTTTACATTCTCAGCGAACGGATGCAGTAATTCGACTACACTGTGTACCTCTCTAGTCTCCGAATCAAAATAAATACATAGAAATTAACTTCGAGACTACTCGAACGTAATATTTTTTCGCTGATTTGGTCTTCCACCGATACATTTCGTAAGCGTGAGTTTCTTCAAAATGGCGATTCCACGTATGATAAATTACACAAAAAAAATGCTACACGTATGTAGCAGGATTATAATAGATACTCGTTGAAACGAGCACGTAGCGTTCGGTGTTCGCCACGTGACGGTCTCGTCGCCTCGTCCATGACACCCGCACACTGGTCAGCATTACCCCCAACCATTTCGCTACCTTTGCCTTTGTCGTATCGATATTCGCCCCAATAGGGCAGGTAGTCTGCGTACTCTTCTTAAATACGTATGTAAAAATACCTACACGATAGCGATTTCTCGTTTTTCGAGTCTCGAATATTAAATTTTTCAAAAGTTATAGTCGTTCTTTTTTCAACAATTACGATAGTATCCTCGAGTATTGCACGTATTATAGAAATGTACCGTACCGTACTGTACCGTGCCGCGTGTATTTTATGCATCCAATCTACAGGTAGCTGATACCACCATTATAACATGTCCCTATACAATCTGTCCGGCTTTAAGCAATCGCTATACTAAACGACTCGCATGTAGCCAAATAAAAATTATAGCCAGCTACCCTTTTTACCCCAATATTTTTATTATCTCTTTCCTCCGCTCAGCTCCCATCTCTATAGCCAATAGATAAGAAGAATTATGGGTTCGAATTTTTGCAACGAGTTTTTGCCAAGTGGACACTCTCAAATTCTGTGCAGCAAGCACACGATTACCATATTCAAGGTATATTGAATTTCAGAATATGTGTTAAAAAAAGTTTCGCTCCCTCTACAAGTGGAGCTAACCCACAGGGGAGCGTTGAAATCATTGAAGAAATAGTTTCGCTGCTTATCTCGTCACAGGAGCATTTAATCATAAAAATACAAAATGATAAAAATATTCTACACTGGACTTTCTATTCACCAAATTCTAAAATTTTTTCAATACTTCCACCCTAATCCGAATAGGAGGTGCACAAATTTGACCATTTTTGTATTTTTTTTTTTAAATCTTTTTTGACATGAATCTTCCTCTTAGAAGTCCAAAAATATGAGAGGTATCCAAAAAAATTATAATGACTAACTATATTTTTCATCAAGTTCCACCCAAGATAACAATGTTACTTCTTCAAAAAATTCAGCATTGGACCCAAAAAGGAGGTCAATATTTTTATTCGAAGCATTTCATCACGAGCAACATTCTCGTTGCATTTTGATGGCTACAAATATTTTTTCAACTACCTGTTGATAGAATCCAATTCGGCATAAAGTCGGTTTGACTCAAAAAGGGTGCATGAAAGGGAGAGGGGCTTATACGAATTTTTCTGCAATATTTGAGTAGTATGTTTCTCTTGTACTTCCTTTCCATTGATACTAATATGTTGTTTTTGATTCAGAAATTGTACATGTTGCAAAGCATATCCAAAAATCAATCTTCCAAGTTAATTAGAGGGGAAGAGGAGATATGGGGGTTTTCCCTCTGTGTGACTCTGAAAAAGAGCTGTACCTCCTCTATTTCCCCACCTAATTGAGCTGGAAAATTAAAATTAGGTACCTATGTAGATTTAGTAGGAGTTCTAGATGTGCTTTTTGGGGGGTCTCAACTTTTCGGCCCCACTTCATCCTCTCCCAGCCTCAAAAAGGTAGTTTTTGGTGGTTTTTTCTAATTTTTTGAGTTTTTGTTCTTCGTATGATTCCCATCCAAATTGAGCTAGGGAGTTGAAATTAGGTATGTACATTCTATTGGGAATCTATTTGTACCTGGGGGGGGGAGTCTCGACTTTTCGGCTGTATTACACTCCTTTACAGTCCCAAAAATGTGGTTTCTTGGTGATAGGTCAAAAAAATCAGGCTGCAAAAGTATCGCTGAACGATTTTTTTTAAAGTTTGTAGGGTCCAAAGACCAAATTAGGAGCCATTCATATGGGGGGGGGGGGATTGAATACTTTTGAAACTTTTCTGCGTCGATCAAAATTCATCTATATTTGAGTATTTTCAATCAAACAGTCTGCGGATCGATGGATCGAAAATGTACAAAAAAAAACACCTATCGAAGTCCAATTTCCAAGGAACGAGGTGTAACAGGAAAAAAACGTGAGTATTTCACTCATCACCGACCGATCCAATGGTAAAAATTTCTAAACTAGTCGAAACATTAATTTTTCTTCTCTTCAAATAGGTCAGCAGCAGGATTTTCTTTCACTTGTTCGTTTACAGCAAAAAAAAAAAAAAACAACAAATTCAGTAAACGAGAAGTTATTTGAACTTTTCAAGAATGAGGAGATGACGGGGAGTGAGGGAAAGTGGGAGGAGACGAATTGATCCATCCTTTTTTAGATCAACAGATTTTTACTTTTATTTTCACCCTCATGATTTCAATGTAATGCCAGTTGATAAATGGGTTGTAGGTAAAAGAGGGAGAATAAGAGAGGGAGGAATGCGAGGAAAGAGGAAGGATAGGAAAAGAAAAAATGCAAATATCTTCCAAAAGTTTCAAAAATCAATAATATCAAGCAACAACAACAGAAAGAATAATACTATTGGAAAAAATTTACATAAAGTACAAAGCCTCCATTTTTAGCTCGATTTTCCTGCTGAATCAGCAGATTTTTTTCTTTTAATCAATACTATTTCGAGTTTGAGAATAAACAGAAAGAAGAATCAAATTAAACGAATTCTTTATTAACAAATACCAGGTGTTTCGCTTGAACATCACTTCCCTTATACTAGGGACAGGTCAAGTCACAAGACGTACATGTATAATGATTTGCATACCCAAAAAATCGAAGGATTTTCAAAATTCCACTATCGTAATAATATTGATTATTTCAAAATTTATAATCATGAAACTTTAAGAGAAAAATTGATAAATTGATAAATTTCACATTTTTTTTCTCTATTTGGAAGTAACCTTCCAGGTTTTGACTCGGACCATGGAGTGGGGAGAAGGAGTGTACTGTTAATAATTTAAAAGCTTTTTTAATAGGTAGCTCATGACAGCTTTTTCAGAAGCTATCCACGAAAAGTTGAAAATTTTCAATTAAATTTTTTCACATTTATATCGTTACAGTTTGCAACCCACTTCATCCCCACTGTTGATTTTTTCACCACAGTCCCTCATTCATATTTCTTACCTTGCAGCGTGATCGTTTCACCTCTCTCGCATTCTCCTTCAGAATTGGAATTTTTTCATATATTTTTGTCCAAAAAATATAAAAAATATCTTTCATCAATCGGTATTCTTTTTCTCCCTTCAACAAATACAAATTTTTAATCATATTTTACGAAACACTTCACCCCCACTCTTGATTTTTATAACAGCGAATTTTTATCATTATAAATTATTTTTCTATGACTTTTCAAAGGGAGGATCAGGCTTGGGCAAAAATGAAATTTTGAAAATAGCATATCTCGGTCCCTTCGATTTTTTGGGTATGCTAATCATTATACATGTAAGTATCGTGAGTTGACCTGTCACTGATATGAGGAGAATAAGGTTAATGCGAAACACCTGGTATAGATTTTCAAAACAACAACAACAGATCATTGATTCATATTTTTCCAATCATAGTGTAGCCAACATTATAACATAAATCGAGCACCTCTTTTCGTATCATAACAAAAATCGAAACCATTCCTTGACACTTCCTTTCCCCTCCAGTCTTTGATCAAACGCCACGTCGACGAATATCGAAATATATGTAAAATACTTCGTAGTTCGTATCGAAGAAGACTCCAACTTACTCGTATACGTTTATGTTCCTCCCCCTCTGCGCTCAAAAGGGAACATCTTGCCGGATGCAAAAATAAAGAAAAACTTACAATAAAGAAAAAAACAAAAGATAAAAAAGCATCACCCTTTATCGACATAAACTCGTTTGTAAAATTCTACCTACAACGTAGCCATTACCTGCGATAAAAATATAGGTAACATGAAAAGGTGCAGGGCAGTGAGCAAGGAGTGGGGGCGGGGGTCGGTTACCAAGCTTCGTTCATTCGATTCTATGTAAATTATTATAATAACTTTCAAAAAATACATCTTGTTTTACTTGCTAAATTGCAAATATTGAAGTTTTCCTACTCGTTGTGCAGAAATTTCGCCTTCCTTCGTAATGTAATTTTTTTTCTTTTTTTTTTTTTTTTTCTAAATATGTATTCTTTGGGCGAGTAATAACTTAACTATAAATGGGTATTTTTCCGCATTTTTTGCATTTTTTATTGCATTCTCCATTTCTCTCTCTCTCTTTCAAGTATACTTATATTTTTTATTAAAAAAATAATTTTTAATTTTATTCGAAATTAAAGCCGTATAAAATATAAGACTTTTTTGTAAAACGGGGGAAAAAAAGATGAGCTTTTCTTAATTGCGGTTAAAATATCGGCTCGATGAAGAAAACTACGATAAATAAGTATTTTTCCACAGCGAATGATATCGTCATCGTCAATTGAATAAATTTAAACGATTGGCGTATTTATCGGATACATTAAAACAAACGCTGCATTATTTACAAATTTATTCACTCGAGCAAAAGTTGCAAAACTTCATCAACGTCATATTTTTCTTCTTCAACTTTGCTCCTAATCTTATTTGTCGCGCAGAAAATTCATAATCCCGAGTTATAATCCGCCATGTTTGGAGAATAACTCGAGAATGAAATTCGAAAAAGTCACCATCGAAATTTCTATCGTAACTGAGATGGAATAGTGAAAGAAGAAAAAAATACGAAAAATGTGATACCAACGAAAACAGCGAGATTTATAAACTAAATTACTTCGTGTACTTGTAATTTGCTATTTCACATTCGTTAATCTTTTCGAATTAAAAAAAAAAAAATAAATAAATAAATAAATTAAGAAAATAATTTGACATTTGTTAGAAAATCTCACTTACGATATTTAAAAAAAAAAAAAATCATCACTCGGATCGGTATAAAATTTAAATCCAAACACACTCGATCTTGACCATTGTGAAATTCGTGAGGAAAAAATTATTTTAAAAATCACATCGATTAAATAAATTTAAAAAAGGTAAACAAACATATAATTGTTATGCTTATTGCACAAAGTACCAGTGTAGCCGTACTTGTAATAAATAAATAATCTACACAAAGTCTAAAAATAGTTAGCTTATGTACACAGAGGAACAAGAAGAAGAAGAAGAAGAAGAAGAAGAAGACCAACAATAACAACAACAACAACAACAACACATGCGCAAATCAATTAACAACACCACGTGCTTATACAATGAGCCAAGTTACATTTACACATTACACAAACAAACACTTACAACAATACAGAAACCAACATAAAAAACAACAAACAAACAAACAAACAAACTGATAAACAAGAACAACAAACAACACAAAATGGTGATTACTTATTACACAATTGTGAATCGTACAAGCGGCAATTTAATAAAAAGAAACAAAAAAATTAGATAATTTGGTAACCAACGTACCTGCTGGTCGGGGTAATTTACGCGGTAATTTTGTATTATACGAATGTCGTACGTGGTAAAAGAAATTACAACAACAACAATAACAACAACAACCGGTCTAATATGTCGTCCAATTCGTTGATAAACGAAAACATTACATCACGAGATTCAAACCACCCCGGTGGCCTCAACAGAATCATAAATAAAGGAAGGAAAAAAAAATTTCAAATATAATGAAATTAAAACGACGATGAAAGATAAAAAAGACGACGAAACCGGTAATAAAATTGAAAAAAAATACTCAAATATGATAGAAAAAAAAAAAAAAAAATTAAAAAAAAAAACTCAAATATGAAAAAAAAAAAAAAAAAAAAACAAAAAAACAAAAAAAAATATTCGTACAAAAAATCGATAACTTATACAAAGTATAAATGATGAAAAAAATTGATTAAAAATTTCGTTGCCGCGTATCGTACTTAATTTCGTAAATACAAAAGGAACAAAAAAATAAATAAAAATAACAAAATAAAATAAAATATATCGCTACAAGAGAATCGTGTGTAGTAAATGGTAGGAAAATTCGAGGTATAAAATGCGTGACTCGTCGACGAAACGTATTATATGATACTGAAAAGTGGGAATAAGGAAAATCCGCCTTCGTCGACGATTGCGACGCTCTCCACACACACAACGGACGTATCATTGCGACGACGACGACGACGAGCGACCGACCGACCGACCGACCAACCAACCAACCGACCGACCGAACGACCGAAGTCTCCTCTCTTGCTATATATTTTGCTAGTCGAGTCGCTATACCAGTAAAGTGTGATGGTTGTTTGTTTTTCACATTCTTCTTCTATCGTACTCTTTCGCTCTATCGCATAGGTTATTATATTGTTTATTTTTTTTTTTTGGGAGGTCTGTTTTTTTTTTTTGTTATATTCACACAACAAGTTTCTTATCATTTTGTGCCCTATGGTGTGCCTTGTGCCTGATCAAATTTGTTTTTACTTTTTCCCAAGGTTATTAAAAATTATTGGGGAAAAAATTTACAAAGTACAGGAAATTTCATGCAAAATTACTTTAAACTTGAAAAAACTGTTTGCCGGATCTCTGAGTCTTCGACCAACAAGCACAAGACCATATGACATTGACATGTTACTTGATAAATTATGTATTCAATGTTTATATACGTAGTACAATTTGACTGCATAATCTTTGATAAGTAATTGCCAAGTAATTACCAGTTATTACTAGTAAATTACGGAGTTATTACTGGCAAATAACCAAGTTATTACTGACAAATTACGAAGTTACTACTAATGAATTTCCAAGTAATTATCGGTAAATTACCAAGTAATTCCAGTAAATAACTACGTAATTACCACTGGATTACCAAGTTATAACCAGTAAATTACCTAGTGATTACCTTGAATGAACGAGTAATTACCGATCAGTTAACGAGTAATTACGAGTCGATTACCGACAAATTACGTGTAAATTACCGCATAATTACCTGTAAATTACTATGTAATTACGTGCAAATTACCGTGTGATTACTTGCAAATTACAGTGTAAGTACCTACGAATTATCATGTAATTACAAGTAAATTACCAAGCAATTACCGGTAAATTGTTTAAGCAGTAGGCTTAGATTGCAGGAGGATATGATATGTATGAGTAGAGATGACCTAGGGTCAAAATTGAGTTGCGGGCTAAAATTTCAGCAATGATTCGTTCTTCTACAATATATTCAAAAATCATTCTCCTTTGTCAACCAGGAAGGGAGATATGGAAGTTTTGCCCTTTTTTGACCTCGATAAACGACAGACCCATGCATAACTCCACTTCAAATTTAGATATCAAGTTGAATTTTAGTATGTAGATTTAGTACAGGTATTGGGCCTGCATTTAGAGAATTTCGACTTTTCCACCCCATTGCTTCCCTCGTCGCCTCGAAATAGTTGTTTTTTTGAGAGATTATTTTATATTTTTGAAATATGTTTCACGCTTTTTTCCCCTCCAAATCGAGCTGAGAAGTTCGAATTTGGATATAGATTTGACAAGGGTCTTCAATGGACTTTTTTGCAGCATTAACTCTTCAGTTAAACAGTGTCCCTTTGCAGTCCGAAAAGAAGTAGGTTTTTGAGATTTTTTTACTTTTCTAGAGTCCTTCAAGTAGTTTTCCCCCAAATTGGAATAGGGTGTTAAAATTTGGTGCGTACGGGTTCTAAATGGATTTTTTTCGTGTCTTTGACTTCACAATCTCATTGCATAGCTACACATTGCGATACACGGGACAGGAAGATCGATGAGTCTCATGTGATCATTTTTTTTTTCCATGACTCCAATAAACAAATTTATGTAGAGAAAACGACTGAAGAGGAAGAATTACCCCTACCTTAAAATTTACATATTTTTGAAAGCTGGCGGCGAGGTTGTGATGGTGGTGATGATGGGATGAAGGATATTGATCCTTTTTTATAATTTACTTTTTCATACTAACTGCTGGAGTTTAAAAATTGACTTGAAAAGAATTACCTTAATTAAATACCAGGTCAGAGGATTTTAATCGAAATTCGAAGTCACGCATGATTTTGAACTATATTTTACAAAATACAAAATAGGATATGTTGGGCACATTTCAGAATTTTCACCTGGATTCAGTTTCGATTTTCTGCTCACAAATTATTAACATCTTCTTCTTTACTTTGAAAATCATTCAAATTGAAACAGCACGTACTACTTTTACTTTTAAGGTCATTCATCCGCTTCAATTTCCTGTTCGTAGATCGCGCAAAAAGTCTGAATATGCAATCGTCGAGCCTTTGTAATATACAACCAACGAGTACGTATTGCTGGCGTCGTAGAACTAAAATTTAACTCTTGTTTGAAGGGTGAGATGGGGCGATGGTCGGAGCGTTTTGTTGAATATTTCAACACATTTTTTAGCATGTCTACCTTACGCTTTGCGTTACAGAATAAACCTATCTAAGATACGTAGGTACATTTTTATCGATGTAAAAAGGTAAACATCTTATTTTTTTTTTCTATCTACCATTCGGCGTATCTTTTCTTTTCTTCGCTCGACTTTTTCCACTCTTTTTAGCATTCCGTGTGCCGGGGTAAATGCAATTTATACGTGGAAATGTGTTCGACCGTGTACATACGTAGACCGCGAGTTTCCACTTCGCACTCTGCATCCCCGTTTATTTCTTTCTCGTTGACTTATTCAATATATATGATGTTTAAATTGTAGGTACATATATACGTACCTACCTAATAGGAATGTATTGTATACCTATTACCAGCATTGTACGCTTCCCGAATGATTCACTGTACGTATTTTGTTTTTCGTTGAAAATTTAAAAATACACGACTCACTAACGAGGTAATTTTCTACGAAAGAAAACGTGAACACATCTTCGATAAATCGAGTGCCCGACTACATATATATATTTTCTACGTTCTTTCGGTTGTCTTGGGTGTTTATATTTACCTACGTAGTTGCAGATGACTGCTGATTTTTCACCACCAAATCGATATTTTGTAAGTGTGTAAGAATGCTGTAGAAAAAAGAAATGGTCTTGAAAGGGTTTTTTGGCTCATCGTACTTGCAATGGTACAGCATTGAACGTATACAAAATCTTCAAAATCTTATTATTCCATCTCCCTCTTTTTAAATGCTTTTCGTGGGGCCCTGTGACATTGTTGTACAATTACAAGTGATGCATCGAAAAAGCATTGAAATTTTATGCTGATTACAAATATTCTACTTATAATATCGATACATTTTTTAAACTCATAACTTTTGGGCCCAAAGTCCAAAAAGCTGTTATTTTCGAAAGAACGTATATAGTTAAGAACGGTGAATAAGCTCCCCCCCCCCCTACGGTGAAATTTTCAATCATCCGGCGCAAGTTCATCTCCGAGGTCTGAAAAGTCAAAGAAAAAATTTTTGAGATCCTACTTTCTCCACTGTTCCTTTTCATAGCCTTGCTCTTACTTTGGGAGAGTCTGGGCTCCACATAAAGCAATTATACACAAGAGTTGGCATAACACGATTTTGAGGATTTTGGAAGTGTTTAATAACACACCTTTACGAGTACGATGAACCAAAAAAACCTTTTCTCGCCGTTTTGTCTGAGTATATTCTTATTTCGACTGCAATATTTATTTAATTGATTAAGTTGGCCAAAAGTTTCCAAAAAATCGATTTTCAAAAGTTCGTCTCCAGCTCTATAAATTTTCATGGCTGACTCCACACAGCTAGAGCATCGTTGATTCAAAAATTTTAAAATCATTTTTTAAAATTTTCATGGTATTTACAGAAGTTTTTTTAAGATAATTTTGTTGAAAGTATTCAAAATTCGCCAATTCGTGAAATTCGTGTTAGCCTAACCCTCCCCTTAGGGTACATAAATTTTAAATTTACCGATTCGTATACTGCATGATGTCTTGAGTAAATTTCAAGTTTGGTACCCATTTCAGTCCCTCCCCTTTGAATTCTACGATATCTTCATTACTCGAATTCATAATGTAGGGCCACAAAAACCCAGATGTCAATATGTTGCATGATGTTTTAAGTAAATTTCAATTTAGCACCCCCCCCCCCCACCACGTACTTTGAATCCTACAAATGTTTCATCATCAAATTCGTAATCTATGGTCCGAAAAACCTTGATTTCGATATGTTGCAAGATGTTTTGAGTAAATTTCAATTTTTGTCTCTCCTTCGCTCCTCCCTCTTAACGCCCCGAAAATTTCATTTTGCAAAATTTATAATACATATTTGTAGTTTATATTTTAATGTTTTTCCCTATCTTTTCCTCACACTGTAATCTACTCATCATGGTCAAACAGAGTGAAGTAAGAATAAAACTGTTCAAATTACAAACGCATTCTCGCTCGTCAGTCACTCTTCGTACATATTTACGGCAAACTGAGTATGCAACTTTATTAACACATTCGTTAAATATCCAAGAATTAGATGATTTTGACAAAATTAATTAGACCATTCGTGTCGTGTCAGCTTCAAAAAAAAAAAAAAAAAGATGTTCACTTACATTCATTCATCACCTCCCCCCTCCCCTTACCTGTTTCCACAGTATGTAGATGATTGGTGCAAATTGGTGTTTTTTAATTTTTTACCAAACTGAGATTCGAAAAATGTCTGACTCATTAAGACTGGATCTTCTACCGAAAGGGTTGAAAATTTTGGTTCTACATACAGGGTGTCCTTAAAATCACAAAACGTATTTTTTCTCGAAAAATATTAACGTAATGTTCACGAGAACCAATGTGGTAATCTAATAGTACATTTTGAAGTAGTTTTTCTGATCTTGAAACTTTTGCAATCGGTTCAGTAGCTTTCAACCAGTTACCAAAAATAGTGAAAAAATTAAAATTACGAAAAAAAGTTTCAAACGAAAGTTGTAGAGTTTTAAACGCTGGTCATTTTCTAGCTCATAGTTTTTAATGTACATAGCACTGCAGAAGAGTTGAACCATCAGAAAGTGGTAATATTAGTGAATTTTCTACAGATTTATCAGTTTTACGCCGGCAGGTAGAAAAAAATTATTCCAATCAAAAATTGCTTATTTTTAAATATTCACAGTTTACTCTTAAAATTTACTCTATGCCTCAATTTTTTCGAAATTTTACGTTCTAGTTGCCGACAGCCCCCCCCCCCTCCAAAATTGAAACGTGAAAAAAATTTCAAATGTAAATTGTAAAACTTTGAAAATGAGTCACTTTTTGATAGGAGAATTTTTTTTCTACTTGGCAGCGCGATAGGCATAATATATATTGAGAAAATTCAGTGACCTTTTTACTTCCGCATGGTATAGCTTCTTTGCAGTGCTACTTGGGAAAAAATTCTAGAATGAAAAATCATTGATATTTTATGCTCTATAACTTTTGTTTGAAACTTTTTCTTGTAGCTTGAATTCATTTGTTATTTTTGGTAACTGGTTTATAACTACAAAACCGGTTTCAAAAATGAAAAATTCAAAAAAAACGCTTCAATGTGTACTATTTGAATATCACATTGGTTGATACACGTTACTTTGAATTTTTCGCAGAAAATCACATTATGTAATTTTTGGGACACCCCTACGCTTGGACTTGGAAATTTCATTCATTTTAATGGAGCTCCGGCCGAGGAAAAATCGAACGTTTTTTGAATCATTGAATGAAAAATAAAAACCATTGGTGAGAATCTTTCATCCGCATTGTATATTTCTCTCACTTCCTACAACCTGTTCTTTGTTTGACTCTATAATCGCATGAAACGTTCCATTTCGCAGCTTTCTCACGTATTTACGGCAAACTGAGTATGCAATTTTATCAACATATTCTTTTAAATCATCAAAAAATCACATCGCATATTCGTAATTTAGGCAAAATTGACAAATCTTTTTCAGCTAAAAAGTCAAAAACCCCCAAAAGACACATCAAGGGTCCCTACAGACGGGATACACTTGACTTCAACTTCCTAGCCCAATTTGGAGGGGAGTTATCCGGGGAAAAAACTATGAAAATTAGAAAAATCGACCAAAAAACTACATATTCAGGGCTGTGAGGAAGGAGGTGCAATCGAGTTCCTCAAAAGGCACTTTTAGGGCCTCTACTAAATGTACATAGCCGATTTCAAGTTCCTGGCCCGATTAGAAAGGGGGTTATGCGAGGAACAAACTCAAAAAATAAGAAAAAACGACCAAAAAACTACATATTTGGGGCTGTGAGGAGAGTGTAATGGGTCTGAAAAGTCAAGACCCCAAAAAAGCACATTAAGAGCCCTTACCAAATGTACATACCTAATTTCAACTTCATAGCTTAATTTGAAAGGGAGTTATGCGAAGGACAAACTCAAAAGATAGAAAAACCGACCAAAAAAAACACATATGGGGAGGGTTCTGTGAGGGGGTGTAATGGGGTTGAAAAGTCGAAATCTCCAAAAGGCACATCTGAAGTTCTTACTAAATGTACGCACAAAATTTCAGCTTCCTAGCTCTATGTGGAGGAGAGTTATGGGAGGCACAAACTGAAAAAACTGAAATAACTCGAAAAATGAGAAAACTTGACTAAAAAACCAAATTTTTGGGGCTTTGAGGGTATGGAATAGAGTTGAAAAGTCGGGAACCCCGAAAGGCATATTTAATACCCTTGCTGAATGCATATACCAAATTTCAACTTCCCCGCTGAATTTGGTGGATAGATCGAAGAGGAACGGTCCTTTTCAAGGTCAAAAAAGGGGGAAAGCCCTCATATCTCCCCTCTGAATTGACGTAGGAGATTGATTTTTGGATATATTATACAACTTTAGATTCTATATCAATTGGTTCAAAAAGGGACTATTTTTTCACTTTTGACCCCTCAGCACCCCCTTCATCAAATTGGGGTATAACTGAATTTTGATCCGAGTTCATCCCCACTCATATATATCTAATCCGTAGCTAAATTAAGCCGATTCACCAAATTGGAGCAATTTTCGTGGTTATCGAGCAGAGTAAATAATTTTAATATTCTGAGAAGGGGGAGGGAGGAATAAAATAAAAAATAAAATAAAAATAAGTATCTCACATGGTTAAAAAAATCATCTTAATGGTCTTCTAGGACCCCAAAACGGATTTCATTTATACCCCCCCCCCCTTATTCACCGTTGTTTAAAAGACTGTAATAGTCTGGATTTCATTGACAACATAGCATAGAAAATCAGGCTAAAAAAAAAACATCATGCAGGCCATTACTTTCAACTGTGGAACCATAAATACATATGCTAAATTACCAATCCTCAAAGTAAGCTTTCAAAATAAAAAAATAAAAAAAATAGAAATTTCGAAACTCGAGCTGTTTGCGAATCGTAAAACATGTAAGTTTAATTCAGAACGTAATATTCGCATATTTAAAATACTACGAAAAAAAAAAACAATACAAAAAACAAAATCCTCCACTTACGAATTAATAATTCAAATAAATAATTTTCGGTTTTCTTTTCAAATGTTTAATGGATATTCGTGTACAGCAGGTAGGTAAAATTCCACCAACTACAGCACCAAAAAGTCATGGTTATTCGGAGCCTATTTTTTCCACAACAAAAAGTATAAGTTGGTAGGTAGGAAGGTAGGTAGGTAGGTAGGTAGGTAGGTTGGTGTAGGTACCACGTATACTATAATTTTCTCGCCACAGCTGCGTCCTCGACAAAAGTTTCATTATTTTAGACTGCCTTTTTCAGGCCGTCTCACGTTACGATGTAGCTTTTTATAAAATACGTAGGCAGCTAGGCAGTTGTAATTTCGCACCAAACAAAACAACAACAATATGACAACGTTTTCGTCAAAAAAAAAAAAAAAAAAAAAAAAAACTTCACATCAACGGGCGAGGCGAGATGAAAAATCGTACTATTCGAATTAAAACCATTATTATAATACACCACGCTACACAGACAGGTGCCTGTGTCTCTGCCAACTTGCCCATTCGCATTCATTCTTTCTTACACTTTTCAATCCACTTTTCCATCATACCTGTATCTATTTATTCGAAATCTCGCTCCGGTATATTAAATCATCGGCTCTCCAGATAACAAAACGCGACCCAATTTTCAAATTCGTTCGCGAACAAATTTTCCAATTGGTAGAATTTTCGTGAAATTTGCAAAACCACCGCGCGCGTACGACGGCGACGACGATGACGAGCTGCGTAAAAAAGACTTGTTAAAAATTCATCGACACGACGCATCGATATTCGCGAATTTTACTCCAGCCTCTTTCACCCGTCTCCTTCGCTCCCGCCGTTGTTTATTCGGCTCCACTGCGAAGAAAGCTAACAGCTCCATCGTGTTGTCGAAATTCGTCTTTTTGCTCTTTTACAATGTACTCGTAATATAATGTAATAGACGGTTCTGTTGCCTGTTTTTAATTAAAATACCCCGCCACCTGGCCGCCCATCTAGGTTTACTTTTCTGCCACATTTTCTTCTCTCATTTATTCAAGTTTTATGCCAGACATTGCGTCAATTTTTTTTCCTTTTCTTTTCTTTTATATTACCTGCTCGGTATACGATTTTCAATACGGTGCGAATAATTCGATAGGTATCAATTTGGGAAAACTGCTATGGATTTTGAATAGGTAGGTACCCAGGTATAGGTAGCTGCCAGCTAGGTACCTTTGGAAAGTATTAGAAAACTCAGACAGCTCAATATAAACTTATTTAAAATATTTCAAAATACTATGAAAAGGCATGTTACAAACTATAAAGCTGCCATTAGTTTTTTTTTTAATCTATAGGCCTTACAATGCTCGAAATGTGGTATTACTTGAAGTCAAATTACGAGTCTGACATCATTATCGTAATTCAGGGAGTTCGATTTATGCGAAAACGACACCAATATCACCAACTTAGGTATTGTCTCAGAGCGCGCGGGGGGGGATGGCCTCTGTACACCAAAACGAAGCTGTGAAAGTTTGGCGTGACTTTTCTGTGATTTTATACCGACACAGGTAGCAAATATGTGTAAAATTTCAAAACTTCCATTACTGTAAATATGTAAGTTTCTACTGCGCTTAAGATGGATTTTTTTTTTTTTTAGCAAAATTGCAATTTTTTCTTATTTTAAAAGTGTGTCAAAATTTAAAGAAAAAAAGGTAATTTTCGATTAATTCGGACACACTGAACAGGAATCCAGCGTTCATTTTTCGTTCAAACTTCTCGTTTGCACTTTGAACCTTTACCCCCAGGCACCCATGTCTACAATTATGACGTCATGTTCCTCGGCCGAAATTTTAATGGGGTAATTTGGTGTTTACTTTCGTTCATATTTAGCGTATTGGCCATTATTTCGGAGAAAATTGCATTTTTTACCATTTTTAAAATGGGACCACCTTCCCAAAAAAATTAAAAAAAATTCTTAAGAATACCTGTGAAAAACATATGTCTCGGTAAAAAAAATTCACGTATTCCCCCCCCCCAAAAAACGTCCAATTTCCCCCCCCCCCCCCCCCCGCCCATCTATGGCTGGCACCTGCGGCAATTCAAATGTTTTCTTTTTCAATTTCACTCCTCCTAAAGAATGAACATTTTTGAAAAAATTTATACTGTTGGGGTCATTTTTACTCTCAAAGTTTGAATTAAAAGCGTAATTTTCCTTTCAATACAGGCGAATATTGAATTTTTCCCCATAAAAATGGCGTTTGTTCGATATTCTGAGGAAAGAAGTGAAGGGATATTTTGCCTATTGGCTAGAATTTCGAAAAAGGGTTCATTTTTTAGCATTTTTGAATTTTTATAGATGGCCCACCTCCCTACAAAAGTAAAAAAAAATTTTAAATTGCATTCATCAAAAACAAGATTTAGCAATAAAAACTCACGCTAACCCCCCTCCCCTTCCTCCTTTCACGATCATCATGCGCAGCAATTCAAAGTTTTACTTGGTCGATTTTAACTCTCCTAAAGAATAAAAATCTTTGAAAAATTTGCATTGTTGGGGCCATCTTTACTCTCGACTTTTAGATTGAAACTATAATTTTTGCTCGAATATGGGCAAATATAGGATTTTTCCTCATGTTGCAGATTCATTTTAAAAGACGTCAAACATGATCATTTACAAATGCCCCTGAATAATCAGTCATGAGTGGTATTGATATCCTACGTCCACTTCGGGAAGAT
This sequence comes from Ferrisia virgata, assembly GCA_900060175.1. Lineage (NCBI taxonomy): Eukaryota > Metazoa > Arthropoda > Insecta > Hemiptera > Pseudococcidae > Ferrisia > Ferrisia virgata. The sequence goes on along the minus strand of FIZR01031736.1, from coordinate 11,707 downwards.
TTTTCCAGAAAAAAATTAAGGTCCGTACTAAATGTACATACCCAAGATCAGCTTTCTAGCTCTATTTGAAGGAGAGTTATACGTACAAGGAACTAACTCAAAAAACTCAAAAAATGAGAAAACCTGACAAAAAAAAAACCACATTTTTGAGGCAGTGAGGGGGTGCAATGGAGCTAAAAAGTCGGGACCCCTAACAGGCACATCTGAGACCCTTACTAAATGTACATACAAAATTTTAACTTCCTTGCTTATTTCGATGGGGGAGGGGGTAGGGGAGGAACAGCCCTATTTCAAAATCAAAAGCGGAAAAACCCTCATATCTCCCCTCCTAATTGACCTATGAGGTTGTTTTTTGGATATGTTATACAGATTTAGATTCTCTATTGATTAATTCGAAACAGAGCAATTTTTGTACTTTTGACCCCTCAGCACCCCCTCCTCCAAAATGGGGCCAAACTGAATTTTGACCCAAACTTATCCCCACTCATATATATATATTTAATTCGCCATCAAACTAAACCGATTGATCGAATTGGAGCGATTTTGGTCAGTATCAAGCGGAGTAAATGGTTTTAATGTTTGAAAAAAAAACACAAAAAAAAATTAAAATAAGGTTCTGACAGGGCCAAAAATTGTTTTAATGGCTTTCTAAGGCCCCAAAACGTATTTTGTTGGTATTCCTCTCCCCAAATGCAGTAGGTCAATGGACTAATAGCCTGATTTTCATTCACTATGTGACATAGAAAATCAGAATAAAACAGGAAATGGCGGAAATTTGTCAGGAATGATAATTTTAGGGTATAAATATACGTTTAATAAATTCCATTAAAAAATTTTTTGAAAATTGGCAAATTTTGTAAGCCAGTTTTGCAAGTAGAAAAAATTTAGTTGAAGAACTGAAATTTTCACCACATCCTTTTGAGGTTATCTCGTAACTATTATGACCTCGCCATTTTCAGATTTCCTGAAAATTCGGCCCAGACTAATTCGTACCCAATAGTTTTAGTAAAAATTTCAAAAATCTCAACACAAGAGAATTTCTCCTACTTTATCAGAAAATGTCTACCCTTTTTGAAAAAAATCATGTAATTGTTTTTTCGATCATAAAAACAAACAAACATCACTAAACACCCCCCTCCCCCCCATCGAAAAAACCAAGTAAAAAACAACACTTTATTCATAAGAATAACAAAATTAATATTTTTCATTTCGCTATTCTTCTTTCCATTTTTACTCCCATCCCCCCTCCCCAGGCCGGTTCCAAAATGTATACTTGAAACGAAATATTCCAAGGTAATTTCTAATCGTGGACGGAATCCTACAGCAAAAGTAGAGCCCGAAAACAAAAAGGAACCCATACCTACATTTCGAGTACCCTTGCTAATTTTGTAGAAAAAACGACCACAGTGGGGAAAAAAAGTAAGGAAGGGACGGAAAAGAGATAGTAAACATATAACCACGTTCGCAGAAAGGATTTATAACACTCAGCTCTCGCGTATACAAACTATACTTTCGTTCCTTTTCACTGTCATTACTCTCTCGCTACACTTTGCCCATATCGTTTACCCGTCCGACAGATGTTTTCGGCCAATTATTTAATTCGAAACAAATAAACATTTTAGCCAATAACGAGAGGTTGGCAATGGCGTTTTTCTACGTTAATTTATAGCAGTAGACCATATCGGGCGGGCGTTCGTACTTCGTAGTACGATACTATGTAGGTACATTGTAGATATATAATAAACACAGCGTACATCATGCGCCGAATAGATAAGAATTACGATACACGAGTCTATAAAAACTCCACACCACACGTAACGCTTTCGGACCTCTTCGCTGGCCAGTGCAAAATATAGCACAAGTTAAATGTAATGCACGATCTTGCAATATATGTAAAGAGGCCTAAAATAGGCGAACGTAACGAATTTATTGATAAAGATCTTTTCCTTGATTTTCTATTACACTGTAGTTATTGTCCAAACAAGTATACGTACCTACCTACCTACCTACATAAATCACACACATATATACCTTAAATTCACGAAAAGTACGAAATTTCTTCATTTAGCACCATTTCATCGCAAAACGATAAATACGCAAGGTGTCGTGGTTAGAAAAAGAAAATAAAAAACTAGCCAGCGAGTTGAGCTATGGTAAGACGTATACGAGTAGAACCGCGGTCAAAACAAAAAACAACAACAATAAACCAAAAGAATCCTCCGGAGGGAAAAAATTTTCAATTTATTCAAATCCTCGGCCACTAAAACCCCCTAAATCTACATACGAGTAGGTACGAGAGAAACGTCGAACACGGTGCCCGAAAAATGGCTGCGACCTGGAAAACGATGGATCAACGGAAGAGGAAATGGTATTACGTTGAGGTCGTAAGCGTTAGTTCAATATAGTTTTGCAACTTTCCCTACTTCTTCTTTTACCTTGCATCGCTTTGGGTGAGTAAAGAGAGCTCAAGAGGAGGGGTAATAACACTAGATGGCGAGGCGATGGTTTGAAAATACCATAAATTTTCATGCTTCAATACTGATGCATGACGAACAATCTTGTTGTACGAGTACGTAATACCTATCGGAGCAACGTACAAATAAATCCTATGTACTTTCCCTCGTTTTTTTTTTTTTTTTTTGCTAGCTAAGTTTGTTGTGTCAGATTCCATTTTCTGTGTACTTATTGAAAACTATGTGCAAGTAACACACAACCAATGAAATACTCGACATGATCGCATTAAAAATGTAACGCAAAATATTTGTACAACGAGCAAGGTTTGATATAGAACAGATATACAACAAACTCGTAATGTAAACTGTGATTCAACAAAAGTATAAAAATAACATAACAATAAAATAAAAATAACGTAACCGTAACGTAACAATAACGTCATGTAAATATAATAAAAACGCACCACCAACGCAACAAGAAAAGCGCAATGTGAAAAATACAATAAAAAAGAACTCGTAACAAAAATGCAAAGTCAACACAACGGAAATGCAACATCATCATGATTAAAAACATGACGTCAGCAAAACGGAAACGTAACATCGACATAAAAAAAACTCAACGCCAACATAACAAAAACGTAACCTCAACATAGCAGAAACATAAAATTTACATAACGAAAACGTAACGTCAACACAACAAAGAAACGTATTGTTGACACTGCAAAAAAAGTAACATCGACACAACAGAAACGTAACGTTAACATGACAAAAATATATCTCTTTCGAAGCAAAAACATGACGTTTACATACCAAAAATAACATCGCCATAACGAAAATTTGATCATAACGTAACAAAAATTTGACGCCAACATAACAAAAAACATATCGTTGAAATAACAAAAACGTAACGTTTACAGAACTAAAACATAATGTTAACATAACGGAAATGTGACAGCACCATGACAAAAAATATAACGATGATATAACAAGAACGTAACGTTGACATAACAAAAATATAGCATCAACATAACAAAATTGTAACCTTAACATAACAGAAACGTAACGTCAACATAACAAAAATGTGAATGTTTACAGAATAAAAACATGACATCAACATAACAAAAAAACGTAACGTCAACGTTACCCCAATGTAACATTCACAAAACAACAACCTAACGCTAACATAACGGAAATGCAAAGATAACATAACAGAAACGTAACGGAAACGTAATATAAACGTACGTTTAACGTAACCGCAACGTAACAGGAACGTACTGTCAACATAACAGCAACATAACAGATACGTACCGTTAACATAACGGTAACGTAACAAACATGTACTGTTAAAGTAACGGTATTATACTGGTAAAGTAACGGTAACGTAACGAAAATTTACTGTTAACGTAACGGTACTATACCGGTAAGGTAACGCTATTATAACGGCAACGTAACGGTATTACAACGTTAACGCAACGGTATTGTAACGTTAACGTAACGGCATTATAACGTTAACACAACGGTACTGTAACGTTGACGTAACAAAAACAAACGTAGCAAAAACGTAATCATATTCTATAACAGAAACCCAATGGTACGTTTCACGATAACGCAACAACAGAATCACGATAACGCAACAACAGAATCACGATAACGCAACAATAGAATCACGATAACAAAATGGAATCGAAACCCTGAACCTTGACTGAACTACGACACGACAGTCAAGCGAACGAACCTTAATAGAAACGTAACAAAAACGGAACAGTAATTTAACGATGATGCAATAAAATGTAACAATAATGCAAAAAAAAATTGTAACCACAACATAACAGTAACATAACAAAAGGGCAATGGTTACACAACCAGAACCCTGATGGTGCATTCAAATACAACGCAACAAAATAATCACAATAACACAATACAATCAAAACCCAAAACCTTACCTAAAACATGACAGTGACGCAAACAAATATTGATAGAAACACATCAACATGCCAATAACGTAACGGAAACATGGTAGAAACAAGTAAAAAAAATTACAATAATGCATGTAATTAAAACAAAAATATACTCAACCCATAATAACAAAAGAAACAACAACGGAAACCCATCCGTAACGTAACAGAAACGCAAACAAAAGATGGTGAAATAGAAGCCCAATATATATTAATGTACAATAATCTCAAAACGGATTTCACTACTAAACCAATACTATATAAACCGATTATAACGTAACCGGTAACGTAAAAAATCACGTTATAGTAACGCAATGAAACCACACTCAGAAAATCTTCTGGAAAAACCAAGAAAAGAATCTGTCAACTTGAATAATGCACAAATATATATCGCAAATACACATCAGAAACGTAACGGAAACCTAACAAAACTGTACCAAAAAATGCTAACGATACTGAAACCAAAATTGCTGTGAAACGTAGCAATAGCCAAAAACCCTATAAAAACAGGACACAAACAAAAGAAACATAACAATAACATATGAGAACCCGTAACTGAAACACATTAGATATTAACCGAGCTTATCACCACAACACAATGACGGTTTAGAAAAAATGTTTAGATATCGAAATCCGAGTAAGGTGTCAGCCAATTAAGAAATTTGATAACCAGCATCCATCTCGACGGAATTCTTTTCTTTCACTCAGGCTGTTTATTTTTTTGCCACGAATATACAGCCATTTATACGCGTGAAACGAGACAATTTTCGCTAATATCGAAAAATCTAATGCCGACGCGAACAAGCATAGAAAAATACTACAAGTACATGGAACAGAGAAAAAGGGACTATCTCATTAGTGCAGTAATACTCGAGTTGAACTCGACGTTACAGCGGATACGTAGTGTAATATACTTGGAATAATACCTTAGTTATTATTGCTTTCTTCTAAGTATATATTTTTTCCATTATTTTTTTCCACCTTTCTTTTTTCGTTTGAATTTTTTTCCCTATCATCGAATTATCATCCAATTAAAATTATTACCAGGGGTATTTTTCTCGTAGTTTAACGGATCAAAAAGATTTTTAAAACCAACGATGCCGATGAATTTTTTTTTTCTCGTCCGCGTGTATCTGGTACGAAAACTCTCAATAACACCATCTTTTGTCCCATTTACCAATATAAAAGCCTGTAGTTACTACCGTACCGTAGGGCGTACCGGTACCTTATCATTATCTAGCTCTCTTTGCTGAAAGAGTACTCGACGACGGTTTGGCTCAGCTATGCTCAATCAAATATTCTGTAATTTTCATCACACCATGTAGCGTGTGATAAGAACGAGGAGGTGTACGACATCAAAGAGTAGACATAATAGAAATACAAAGTGTCGAAGATAACGAAATTACAACGCATAGCACATAGGTTAGGTATATTGAACCCACGTATGATTTAAAAGTAACTCACAGCCTTAAAATATTACCTCTTAATATAGTCAATGATGCGATGAAAATGTCAGCTAAGCCCATTCCGATTAAGGGGAACACGTTGACATGCAACGATGATTTTAAAAAATGATAATAGTTGAAATTAAAAATCTCGAGTTATTGAAGTTAAATGAACGTGTAAAAAATTTGAGGTCACTAACTTGACCCGTATTCCACCCCGTTTTGATTTAAAATTTCAAAATTTACATAAAAATCGAAAAATAAAACTTTTGCTTTCTTCTATTTTTTTTTTTGGTGCTAAAGTGTTATAGTAGACCACATGAGACCAAAAAAAAATTTTTTTTTTGCTTTTCAGGGGTTCTCAAATTCCGTTTAAAAATGAAAAAAATCAGTTATTTAAAATTTTTTCACGGTAATAAAATGAAAATACGAAATCTCACCATTTTTTATGACATGATAAATAAAAGTAATTTTTTTTTGCTTTTTCACTTCAAAAAAATTTGAAATATTTGATTTTTTTCTCATTTTTAAACATGATTTTAAAACCCTTGAAAAGTATTAAAAATTGCAAGTTATTTCTTGATCTCATTTGGTCTACTATGACATATTAGCACCAATAAAATCGAAAAAAGAAATTTTTTTTCAATTTCTTGGTAAAATTTGAAATTTGAAATTTTAAATCAAAAGGGGGTGAGATAAGGGTCAAGTAAGAAATGACAAATTTTTACCACGTCTATTTGACGTCGTTTCACGACTTTTTCTTCCATACTCGTCCTTCCACGTTCGAAAAAAACCTAAAATTGAAACGCTCTTGATCAATTTGAGTAATTTTTGACATGTTGTAGATCTATACAAGAGGAATCCCTGCAAAAAAAAATCAACACCCTCTTCCCTCTTCCCTCTTCCCGCTTAATTTAACCCCTAAATAACCCTTCAACATTTTTTTTCTTTTTTAATAAGAATACTGGTTTGGTGCAATTTTGAAACTATGCTTTATATCACATATATATATTTTTTTTTTCAAAATTTTATTTCATAAACGCCATGGTCAAATTTTGAAAAAACTCGAATTAGGGATGGTCAAACAGAGCCAAACTAAAAAAATTTGTCCTTCGTTGTAATTATTTTCGTATTCAGCATAATAACAACTTGTAAGAGTAGACAATCAGGGGCCAATAAGCAAAGTCCCTGCAAAGGCCCCTATTGGTCATTAGGAGCACCTCCTCATCCCCTATTTTTGAATCACGAGTACGTTCATGATATTGGCATCGTATTCGCATGAATCAAACCTACTGAACACGAATATGAAATCGGATTTCCATTTCGACTCCCTTATAAGTTCCTCAACTAGAGTTAAGGGGCAGTATATGTTCGAGGGATACGCTGCTGCACCGCGTGATCACCGTGGGAAGGGTTTTCGTTCGAACGAGTGATTAATACTTAGAAGGCGAGGAACAAAAATGAAGACAAAAAATGTTTACGTGTATTTTTAAACCGCTTATACGACGAACAAACAACTTTCAGATACCCTCCTCTTTGGAATCAAGGGAATATCGTGGTCAAATTAAAAATCTGATTTCGTACTCGTGTTCAGGGTGTTCGACTCATATGAAAAAGATACCAATATCATGAGCGTATCGGTGAACCCAAAACAAGGGTGGGGGGGTGCTATTATGGTCCAGCAGAGACCCCAAACAGGTGTTATTATTCTCTGATATGCAAATATCCCTAATATGGAGACCCTTGCAACATTTTCAATTTTTTATAATATAACCAAATTTGCTGGATTTTTAGTATCCCCTCCCCTTCTGTATGAGGTGCTTATAGGGGGCCGAACTGAAAATCCAGATTTCATATTCGTGTTCAGAAGGTTCGATTCATGCGAATACGACACCAATATCATGAACGTAGCCGTCGTCCAAAAATGGTGGTGAGGGGGTGCTTCTACGGCTCAATAGGGGCCTTTACAAGGATTTCGCTTATTGGCTATGATTTTCTACTCTTACCCAAGCTGCTATTATGCCGAATACGAAAATAACTGCAACAAAAACAAATTTTTTTAATACAGCTCTGTTTAACCCTCTCTATTTCGAGTTTTTTCAAATTTTTACCATGGCGCTTATGAAATAAAATTTTGAAAAAAAAATATCTGTGATAAAAAGATTAAGTACACATCTAAAAAGCATAGTTTCAAAATTGAACCAAACCAGTATCCTCATGGAAAAAAATAAATGAAATTTTGAAAGGTCATTTTGGGGTTAAATTATGGGGAAAGGGGGTGGTAATTTTTTTCAGGCATACCTCTAGTGTAGATCTACAACACATCAAGAAATTACGCCAATCGATCAACTGGCGTTTTCGAAAAAAATTATAAGTGTTTTTCACCCCCCCCCCTTCCCCGGAAAATCGGTGGGATTAGGGTTCCAAAACTTTGGTCATGTATGTACCTCATTAGTATGTACCTACCATCAAAGTACTGTGTCAAAATTCTGTGGAGGTGAATTCACTATGCTTATCCCCATATCGACTTTATTCCTTCTCCTGTAATTTTCTTCTTTCTTACCCATTCCAGATATGTACCCAGACGAGGTTGAGCACATATCACACTCAACACGTACCAAAAAGCGACCTTTTCATTTAACTCGTGCGTATCTCATGTGCAATTATACGAACATGGTATAAAATTCAATGTACCTACACAAAGAGTATCTGCCAACTTACTGCTCTACTCTCGCTCGTTATTTATAAAATGAGAAAAGGAAACAGATGCAATTCTACCCGTATTAAAAACCAGGTTAAACGTAGATAAAAAGCATAGTATATACGTATAGCATCCGCCAACGTGTAAAAATCTCCGAGATCCGGGTCAAAATGCTGCTGAAATTTCTAATTTTAATAATCGGCTTATGTCGCGTCGTCGCCTGTGACTAATATACTTATACCCTGCGAGTGCTCTCATTCTATTTCAACCACCATCCCGTGTAAGTAAAAGAGCTTTTTACTAAAAAAAAAAAAGAAAAAAAAAGGAAGGCTACCGACTACACACGAAATACCCTTTTCCACTACACACATACACAGACGCACGCACACGCCTAGTATGTAAGTATAATTTAGAAAGTCTAGAAATGAATTTTGCCAAGTGCCAGAATAGGATATAAAGATACATGTTGTACATAAGTAGGTAGTAATTTTGTAAAAGCTGATACGACGATGCAGACGGGCCGGTAATAAGAGTGGAATTGTCCCTAACCCTCGCCCCTCGCACCATTCCGTTCTATACGAGTATGCATAAACCGCAGACAAAGGTTTACTTTTGACGACGACGAAGACGACGCCTTAAAGAGTATTTAATTAGATTTCAAAGGTCGTTCGTCTGCTCGGGTTATTCCCGTTTGAGAAACCATGAAGCGAGCAAGCAAGCGGATGCGGTGGGCGGGAGCACGGGAGCATTGCATACCTTAGACAACAGCTGCAAGTAAAATTGAATGCTAGTTTGATTCGATGACGGCCTATGAATAAATTCTATAAATTCTGCCCCTTTGTTTGATCTAGTGTTGTGTTGACCTTTTACCTTTTTTTTTTTTTTTTTTTTTTTCGTTCAGTTTTTTTTTTTTCTTTTTTTTTTTTTTTTTTTTTTACGTTCAGTCTTTTGTTTTTAATTAATAAATGGAGTAAATAGTAAATATTTCACGTCATTTATAGGTAAGTAATCGCCCTTGCCTTTTACATTATTCGATTTCGACTCACATCTTGATGAGTAAACGAAGATTTCATGAAAAAAATGTACAAGAACAACAGAAATGTAGTAGTAAGGAAATAAAAACATAACAGTAACGTAACAAAATTGTAACAGTAACGCGACAAAAACGTAACCGTGATGTAACAGTAACGTACTCACAACGTAACAATACCATAACCGTAACGCAACAATAACATAATAATAACGTAACCACGGGGTAACGATAACGTAATTGTAACGTAACAATAACACACCCGTAATGTAACAATACCAAAACCGTAACGCAAAAATAACGCAACCGTAACATAACAATAACGTAACCAAAGGTAACGTTAATGTAATTGTATAGTAACAATAACACACCCGTAATGTAACAATACCAAAACCGTAACGCAAAAATAACGCAACCGTAACATAACAATAACGTAACCAAAGGTAACGTTAATGTAATTGTATAGTAACAATAACACACCCGTAATGTAACAATACCAAAACCGTAACGCAAAAATAACGCAACCGTAACATAACAATAACGTAACCAAAGGTAACGTTAACGTAATTGTATAGTAACAATAACACACCCGTAATGTAACAATACTATAACCGTAACGCAACAATAACGCAACCGTAACATAACAATAACGTAACCACAGGTAACGATAACGTAATTGTAACGTAACAAACACGAATGGGATGTTGGTAAAGGTAACAAGAATGTACCATTTAAGTGAGAGAATCATAACAATACAACGGCAGAAACGTAACGATAACGTAACAAAAACGTAAAAGTAACATAATGAAAATCACAATTCTGATGAAACAAAATTGCAACAGTAACATAACAAAAACGTAGCACAGAAGTAGCTAAAATGTAACAATTACATAACAGCATGAATAACACAACAGAAACCTAACGACACATGTTACGATAATACATCAAAAAGATCACCACAACAAAAGGGAACCAAAACAACAAATCTTGAATACAACATAACAGTTACGCAAACAAACCTGAATGCAAACATATTAGAGAAGACAGTGTTTTGGTTTCGGTTTCATTTTGTTATTGTAATGTTTTTGTTGGGTTATCCTTTAATGTGTTGTTAGGTTTCTGCTATTTTATCGTCATGTTTGTGTTACGTTTTTGATGTAGTTTCGTTATGGTGTTGTTATGTTACTGTTACGTTTCCGTTATGTTAACCGAAACCGAAACACTAGACGAATTTTAAAGGAGTGTGAGAGAAAGAGAAAGAGAAAGAGAAAGAGAGAGAGAGAGAGAGAGAGAGAGAGAGAGAGAGAGCGCTCAGTATAAAAATTTACGTCTCTGGAACCAAAAAAAAATACTTTGAGAGGATGAATTGGAAACTTTGCCTCCTGTACTGAGATCTCAAAGATGTCTGCACCAGAATAGAATAGAACAGAATAGAACAAAACAGAACACTAGGAATAAGAAAAAACGTTTTTATGATGTATACTCGACTTTTTTGAAATTGTAGTCGAAGAGTAGCAGTACGAAAATATACAATCCTCAAAAGCTGCATCCTAACACCAGAGCAAATATCTTTTATTCGCATACTGAATCTCAGCATTCCAGAAAATTGGTAAGTTCTAAGGGAGGAATAAATCTTAAAATCTTCCTAAAATACTTTAAAAAAATTCATTTAAACTCAGAAACCCCCAAAAGACACTTCTCAACATTTCCTAAACTTTAATCATTACGTGTCAAATTTTAAACTCTGAACTGTAAATTGGATTATCCCGGTGAGTGAGAGTGGGTGGAGGGGGGGGTGTCGTCTCTTTCCTAATCATTAATTTTCATAAAGTGATGATTTTTGAATAAATGTTGAACGACTTATGATTCCATATCGATTCCTTTGAGAAGTAAATGTTCGAAGAGTTTCACCCTCTCCTCCCCTCACAACACCAAACCTAAATATGTACCAACTTGAAAGAGTCTTTCCTAATAGGGGTAAAATAGGGCCCCGACCAAAAATCGATCAAAATTGAGCCAAAATGTTACTTATAGCTTAAAAAAGTCCCGGAAAAAATTTTGGCTCCCTACACCCACTCCTTCAAAAATTATCGCGGACCCCCCCCCCCCATGAGAAGATTTTA
>FIZR01031735.1:0-10618 GCA_900060175.1 Ferrisia virgata | reverse complement strand
TTTTTTGTTTCAAGTTGGGGCAGAGGAACAGGAGGTGTTGGGTAGTGATGGACTCAGAGTTGCAAAATTGACCACATAGATTTGGTGTCTCGTAGATATAGATGGCTATGGGTTATTTTTGTGTGACCGATTCTAAGACATGTAATGATTATTTCATCTGTGCGTTTAAGGAGTGGAAGTTTTTTCCATGGTAGGATAGATTTTTTGTGAATGAAAAGTTTATTTTCAGTTTTGAGGTCCCATTGATTTTGCCAGCTGGCAAGGTGTTCATTGATTCATAAAATAAGTTTAAAACATGTTGAAATGACTCCCTTTCTCTTCACTCCATTTTGACATTTGATTTTATCTTTCCAAGCAAAATGAAAATTATACAATCATCTATCATCATAAATTTTTGATCAAAAATCAAAAGCATCACATCAAAAACGTCACGTTTTCTGAAAATAATCCCCAGACCTAAATATACCCATGTCAAAATCAATTTTGAAGTCCTAGAATACCACTCGAGACCATTTTTGAGCACATCACATATTTTTTTACTGAAATACTACAATCCTTGGCAAGGCTCAAAATAGATCAACATGGATTAGATTTGCCAAATAGGTTTAGATAGATGACGGATTACATACACAAACCTTGGGTCGAAATTCAGCTATGTCAAAAAATTTGGCGAGGTAGTACAAAGAGGTAAACATTGCAAAAACTGTCCGTTTTTTAGCTAATAAATAGGGGATCAAAACTTGAATAATACACTCAAAAATTAGCCTTCTGCCTTATTTAGTAGGGGTTCCGGACGCATATTTTGGGAATTTTTGATCTTTCAGTTTTTTGCAACCTCTTACAGCACAAAGAAAAATTGTTTTTGAGTAATTTTCAGTTTCTCGAATTTGTTTAGCACCTTTCTCTCTCACCTCTACCCTAATTAAGTTAAAGAATTAAAACTTCGCAGGTAGATTCAGTAGGTATGCATGATACGTCTTCTGAAGACAGGGACGTAACCAGAAAGTGGCGACTACGAGACCAGAAAACATGTAAAAATTTCAAGGTGCACCAAAATAAAAAATTAAGTCAAGCCCGGAAGTGAAGGAATTCAAAAGTGATTTTTTTTTAGTGTCAAGCGTTTATTCAGTCAGATGATTAACAGTGTTTATAGAGTTTAAATATGAAATCTTAGTACTACTGTAATTTTTAGCTAGGAAGGTCGGATGATTTTTAGGATTGGCCTGACAGCCAAGACCTATTTGGAAATTTCAACCATTCATTCGAAAATCAACTTTTGTTAATACAACTTGAGTCTATTAATTCGTAAAAAAATTAAAATGAAGTGTTTTTTTTTAAACCATTGATTGAGATACAGGTAGATATTGGTGGGAATAACGGATCATCTCCCCCCCCGCTCCACCCAAAGACACATCTCGGACCCTTACATACCAAAATTCAATCTCTCAGCTCAATTTAGAGGGAAGATATGTCAGGAACAAACACAAAAAATGAGAACACCTATACAAAAATTAGTTTTTCATCGTTAAAAAAGCGTACAGTAAAGATGGAAAGTCGAAACACAAAACAAGGATGAAACAGTCTATTTTCAAGGCCAAAAAGGAGAAAAGACTCCGTACCTCCCCTCCTAATTGAACTAAAAAACTGATTTTTGGATTGCTGTACAACTTTCAATTCTCTATCTATTAGCTCGGAAAGAAACAATTTTTGCCAACCCCCTGCCCCTCCCCCCACTTTGAACATAACAGTAGTATAAGGGCAGACCTAGGACACCAGGACAATTCATCAAAAATATACCCTAAATCACTGCTAAAATCACAATTCTAAAATTTTCATAAATTTCTAAGCAGAAATATCCTTTATTTATCCATCAAAAAGCATCAATTTTCATAGTTTTTTTCCTATAATTTTATAAGGGCACAAGCGTTCAGCCAAGAAATAATTTTCAAACTTGAATATTCACCTATTTTAACCCTTTTCTCAGACAGAAATCGTCAATCAATAACATATCATTTTTACCAAGGTAGGTACACAATAGAACTTATCATATTTTATTTTAACAATTTTGTAGTTCTTTTAAGAGAAAATTCATTCATTTCTGGCGAAAAAAACAACCTAAAATTAAATGAAAAAGATTGTTAGCAGAAAATTACGCAGGCCTAATTGATATTCGGTTTTGTTTGAGGTAGGTAGCTGCGTTCAGAGATGACGAAAACTTAGCCCAGTTGTCAACTGTTAGTTCGAATTTATTTAAACGATTATGGAAGTAAATGGGAAATAAAACTGATTCGATTACGATTCGATTTCGAATGTCATGGTCTAATTAAAATCAGCCATCGTCGTCTGGTACCTTTCCGTATACTTCCGCGAGGTGATTTGTTAAATATTGACGCAGCGCGATGACCTGCGGAAGGAGGCGCAGAGCTTGAGGATCGCAGTGACTGGAGTTGTTGTATCCGTTAAAGCGTATAGTTGTAAGAAGTATAACGTTCACGTAATACAATTTACATTCTTATGGGTTCATCGAGATAGAAAAATGCTGTAAAGGTGATTACTCAAAACCATCATAATCTAGCTGACATGTGAAATTCATTATTACCTAAATCTTTTATGCAAACAAATTTTATTAAACGTAAAATATGATGCGAGTTACAGTCCGAGAGGGTTTAAGGGGTTTGAAAAATTCAAAGAAAAACCAAGCGAAAAATAAAAATCGAAAGCCGAACGTGCAGCTCTTTTGAACATTGTACTAGGCGTTGTGAATAGAGCACGCAACTTGTTTTCAGGATACCCCGCTGAAAATATTGTACAAAAGGAAGATCCGAAAAGCTTAGAAAGACCGTTTTGTAATTTTACCGTAATGTTTATGTTCTTAGGTTTTTCATGTAGCGGTCAAAAGAAGGACTAAACCGGAACTGGTCAACGAAAACCTGTTTTACATTTAGAAAAAGGGACACTTTTTAATTCGCAAAGCCTCAATGTTTATTCCGGTGTAATAAATCATAACAGAATGCGACAGAGGGTCGTCATCGTATGGATAAAAAAAAAATTCAGATTTTTTTTCTTTTTCCCCTTTTTGGTAATTTTTTTTTCTTCGTAGCGAATCTAAAAGGCTTTGTACGTATAGAGAGGTATATTAATTAGATACTCTTCTTGGTTTACCATTCATCGACAAAAAAAAAGACACCATTGTGTGTAGTCTGGTTTCGGATTTGGGTATGTATAACGTTACGTATCGGGTTACTATGAGCACGAGACGTTCCGATATGAATTTACATTTGGCGTAGTTTTCATTTTGAATGATTTTTTTTTTCATCATTTTCGATTCTTCATTGTAGGGTTGAATGGAAAATATGTAACGTGAAACCTATTTTAGTACTGTGCCCTGCTATTCGCTTGTTTTGCGAGGATATCTTAAAAATAATGGAGTGTTTTTTCATCTGCCAATTGTACGAGTAACAATTTTGCAAAACTGGCTAATTTTCACAAGACTGAAGTCCAATTTTTTTTAATCGAGAAGAAAAATTTTTGAGGTTTACTTTTTTATTGATGCTAGGTTTGAAACACATTTACTTCTAGTTTCTTCTTTTGCTGTTTAACGTGAGTTATGCGGGATTTTCTCGTATAATTTTAGTTTTACAAAATTCTACGTTCATTTTTGTAAAAAAATTATTTAATTTGATAATAACTGATTTGCCTGACTTTCTTCGGCTTATTGATGAAAATCAGGCTATTACGGTCTATCGACTTACGGCGGTTGAGGAGCGGGGGGGGCGAATATTAACGAAATCCGTTTTGGGGTCCTGGAAGACTATTAAGATCATTTTTGACGATGTTAGATATTTATTTTTTCCACCCAAAATGAAAAAATTATTTGCTCAACTCAATACTAACCGAAATCGATCAAACTGGAGAATAGGCTCAGTTTGAAGGCGCATTAAATAAAAATATATAAATAAGAAATAACCTTGTATCAAAATTTAGTTATGAGTAGTATAAGGGTAGACCTTGGACACCAGGAGAATTCATTAAAAATATACCCTAAATCACTACTAAAATCACAATTCTAAAATTTTCATAAATTTCTAAGCAAAAATATCCTTAATTTATCCATCAAAAAGCATCAATTTTCATAGTTTTTTCCTATTATTTTATAAGGGCACAAGCGTTCAGCCAAGATAATAATTTTCAAACTTAAATATTTACCTATTTTAACCCTTTTCTCAGACAGAAATAGTCAATCAATAACATATCATTTTTACCAAGGTAGGTATACTGTAGAATTTATCATATTTTATTTTAACAATTTTGTAGTCCTTTTAAGAGAAAATTCATTCATTTCTGTAGAAAAAACAACCTATTTTTCTCACAATATTTGTCATAAATAAATTAAATACTCAAAAATAATAACTGAAGAAAATTCTGGCGCACTCTAACGCAACTCTAGATCTCTCAATTTTTAGGTCAAATTTTACTATTTTTCTCAAAATCTGAATTTCTCATTTTTGGTCAAAATTTTATCATTTCTTTCTGACACACTCTAGCGCAACTCGAGATTTTTCAATTTTTTAGGTCAAATTTTACCATTTTTCTTGAAACTTAAATTTCCAACTCACTCTCCATTTCTCATTTTTAAGTTAAAATTTCTCATTTTTATTCAAAATTCACAATTTTTTAAAATTCTAGTAACACCTCAAATTTCTAGTGAAGTTTTACATTTCTCAATTTTTTATGACTTCATTTTCAAAAAAGTGTTGAGATTTCAAAATCTATATGAAAAAAAAGAAATAAAATCTCAATTTCTCATTTTTGGTCAAAATTTTATCATTTCTTTCTGACACACTCTAGCGCAACTCGAGATTTTTCAATTTTTTAGGTCAAATTTTACCATTTTTCTTGAAACTTGAATTTCCAACTCACTCTCCATTTCTCATTTTCAAGTTAAAATTTTTCGTTTTTATTCAAAATTCACAATTTTTTAAAATTCTAGTAACACCTCAAATTTCTAGTGCAGTTTTAGATTTCTCAATTTTTTATGACTTCATTTTCAAAAAAGTGTTGAAATTTCAAAATCTATATGAAAAAAAAAAGAAATAAAATCTTATTAAAAATTTATGTTATGTAAATGGAGGTCTACAAAGATTCTTTGATTGATCAAAATGAATTTGACTTTGAAAATAGGATACCATATTTTAAAGATCCTGTTGCTAGAACAAGGTCAAAATATGAAACTTTAATGGATCCACTTTCAGAGAAAATTCAATATTTACCTGAAGATAAAAGAAAAAAGTATACTAAATTTATAATAAATATTATCGTTCATCGGTAAATTTATCGTAATAATACATGACTTTGAAAATTATGTAATTTATGCACCACACATATCATCATACTGACTTACCTATCGCGCTCCTGGCAGATGCTACTATAACTATATTATGTGACACTCATGTGTACGTTTTCAGTATGCTCTTTTGGTTTGTTAGCACTTCCGCCTTTGATAACATTGTTATTTTTAGACGTATACAAAAAACTAATAACTTTCTTTCTTCAACCCTTGATTGATGAAGTGTTTTTTTAATTATTTTGATGAATAATACAATTTGAAGTTATAATTTTCAAATACTACTCTGCCAGGAGCGTGATAGGTACCTCAGTATTATGAAATCTTTGATTATATATATATCTGGACTGCTATCTAATCCCCATTTAATCCAATGTATTTTCTATAAGAGGAAAATCGGGAAATGTTGTGCGCTTGCGCAAATATCTAATCAACACTGTATTTTAAGTATTATTATGATGATTTCAAGCCTATATTTTCAGAAGTAGGAACTAAAGAATTGACTTGTGATGAATTGAAACAAATGAAATCTGACCTCAAAAAAGGACCTAGATTTAATAATATTAAGAAAATAACAACTGTAAATGTCCCTAGTCTAAATAATGATGCTACTATTATTTCATCAACACCTGCATAAAAACATAATAATTTTGTATGTATTTTAAACATATTTTGAACAAATACAATTTGAATGTAAATTGGACATATTTTTTGAAGATTTTTTATTGAACGTAATTTGAACGTATTTTGGGAAGGATTACGACAGGATTTGGGAAGGTTTTGGACAGCTTCTGGGAAGTTTTTGGGAAAATTTTAGTCTAACATGTTCTTAATTAATTTCTTCATGAAAAATTTTCTATGTAAATAAATTTAAAAATGGAAAGAATGTAAACTGCATTACGTGAATGTTATACTTCTTATAACTATACGCTTTAACGGATACAACAACTCCAGTCACTGCGATCCGCACGCTCCGTGCCTCCTTCCGCAGGTCATCGCGCTGCGTCAATATTTAACAAATCACCTCGCGGAAGCATACAGAAAGATACCTGACGACGATGGCTGATTTTAATTAGACCATGACATTCGAAATCGAATCGTAATCGAATCAGTTTTATTTCCCATTTACTTCCATAATCGTTTAAATAAATTCGAACCAACAGTTGACAACTGAGCTAAGTTTTCGTCATCTCTGTACACAGCTACCTACCTCAAACAAAACCGAATATCAATTAGGCCTGCGTAATTTTCCGCCAACAATCTTTTTCATTTAGTTTTTCATTTCTATATAACGGATCTGTAGAATATACGTTTGGCTTGCGGTCTAAAGCAATTTCATTGCGGTTATTACATTAATGATTAAATTTCGTTTTAACGGACATCTAATATACCTACATAATACATATAATACCGATCAGTTAAACGAAACACTTGACTTCTATGTTCGTGAACAACCATGGCACACACGTTATTCGATTTTTCGGTAAGTCTGAATATTTTATCAGCGCAATTTTTCGTAATTTAGTAGTAATTTTTTTCTCTCAAAGAATTTTCTTAGCTTTAAGTTGAATTGATTTTTTTTATTCATTCATTTTTTGCTCGATATTACATTCTTTGACAGTCAGCTTCTACACTTGATGCTACTTATTAATTTTTAAATTAATTTATTCTGCATGGAAAGTAGAATAATATTTTTAATGCTTGACAAATTTGATATTTTTCATTAGGTAAGCATCCTATTGATCTTACATTTCTCAAATGGTGAAAATATTGATCGACCGACCAGATATGCACCTGACTCTAATTTCGCAAGTGTAGAAAGTAAGTACCTAGCACAGATATTATAGTCGATTTACAGCATCCTTTTTCTCATAATGTAAAAAGTAACAGCTGATTTTTAATCGAGAATGTATATATATTATGCTCCAATGTATAGCCCATCCATCCTTTGTGTTGTTTACTCCCCACTTAAATCACCTGTCTCTGGAAAAATTTCAAAAGTCAAATTACTTTTTTTAGCAACTTGCTAGTAGTTGATAACACGTAAAGTGTTCAAAACGGTGTTTTATTGATTTAAACACCAATATTGATTGCCCTAAAAATATTTTATACCCTAAATGTAACGTTGAGGGAGGGGGGCAGAGGCTATCAACTACAGCAAATATAAAAAAAATAAATTTGATAATAATTGAGAATTTCTATAAGCTACAAGAGTTGATGTAAGTTGATACAATTTTCTGGTATAAACTAGACGACAAATTTTTGAATGTAAAAGGGGATCTCAAATTAATATTTTTTTCAAAAATTTTATTGATTTTCAGCAATTTTTTTGTTATTAATTACTAGCAAATAGGCGATTTTCACTTTCCAGTAATTGATAACCCCTTTTCCTCCTCTCCAGCCTAACTCAGACCGGTGAAATTTTTTTGGTACATTCTCCCATATGTGTGCATCATTTTGGCGTAAAAAGAATTTCTGAACCTATTTTGCAAAAATTTTGAAAAAAATAAATTTCAAACTGGAACACTTGACAAAAATGTTCAGATTTTTATAAATACAAAAAATTATCAACTTATGGTTGGGCTGAACAATATCGGAGTTCTACTCTAAATTGAATGGGCTATGCAAAATATCATTGATCTTTTTGATCGATCATATGATTGTCTCACAAATCAGCTCCAAAGATAAAATTATCAACTACTGGTAAGTAATCAACTATTGGAAAATTGGCTCGATGAAAAATTCAAAATTCAAGTCAAATTATCGCATAAAGTTGGTATTTATGAGCACCCTATTCATATCTGATGTTCGAGTTTTCAATTTTTTGAAAATTCACCAAGCAGACGAACAACCATGTATCAATAAACGCAGGTTACGAAAAATGGGAACGAGAGGTGAAGGGGGTGGTTTTTGTACTTCATGGTATAAAGCGGAAAGATTGCCAGTGGGGGGAGGCGGAGGTATTGCGGTTAACATGCTGTATGTGAAAGTTTATTCTAAACACTTTTTTGATTACTAGTTTTGTGCCATATTTGATATTTTTTATAATAAACGAGAATTACTTCATTTCGAACATTGCGATAAACACATTTTTTGGGAGGGCAAAGGTTGCTTCAAACGCAATTTTTGTAATCACTAAAAATGTAGAGAATTTTTCAAGAAGAAATTTTTAATTGAAAACTTTTTTTGTAGAACCAATAGAAACAGGTGGAGGGGGAGGAGGTAGAAAAACTGTCCAAGCTTATTTTTATCTAAATACATTCTAGATTAGGAATCAGTCTTGCAATCGCTTTTTACATTTGGTGCGAGCGGGAGCCTTTTTTTGCAGTAATTCAACTATACTAAGAACCTAAACCTTTAATGCAATTTTCAATAAATCAAAGAATTTCTGTAATACTTTAATTTTCTCAGTTCACTTTCTATCTGTCAGAAAACGTATTCGGATAAGCTTCAATTGTAATCCATCAAATCTTATTTCTCAACTGAAAAAATTAATTTATTAAAAAAAAAATGCCTTCACTCCCAAAACATACAATTATTTTCACATCAAATTACATAAATTGCCATCATTCGCCGAAAAAAGAAAAAAATTACATTATGTGAAGAAATATCAATTAACTGCACGTAGTTGGATATTCTTCATCATGTCATCCGTAACGACTACCAATTGCACTTAAGTACATAGCATTAGTTGCGGAATATTATAGTCGTCGCGATCAATAAAATAAATAATTCGTGTAAATTCTATTTGTATCTACTAATTTAACGATCGTTTTGTTCAACAATAGTGGACATTTACTGATTGATTTAATCACGAAAATTACAGACAATTTGAATACCAATTTGAATTTGTATCGGATTTTTTTTTTTTGGAAATGTAGGTACTGCTTTCTTTCGGAGACGTTTTACTTTATAATTTCTCTCGTATTCGTACCTTATATACCTTGGTACTCATAAAACGCCTACTCTCTCTCAAACAAGCTCATTTTAGCCTATTTTATTTTCTCTAATGATTCCAAAGCAGATACAGATACAAAAACTCCAGATCAAAACTCCGAAGCTACATTGTTCGGTGAATCGGAACCGTTTGCAACGCAAGATCGAGGAAATTATTTTATGTAAGTATAACCATGACATTCGTCACAATTTCTCATACTAATATACCTTACTAGTTAGTCAAATGTATAACGATAACATCTAAATTTAAAATAATAAACTACGTCGAGTGTTCTGTCAGGGACGTGTATTCCGTTCAAACAGGTCCTAAACAAGTAGAATTTGGTCACGTTTTTGAAGACCCAGATAAATGGGAGCAGCGATACGAAAAAAAAGACCACGAGAATAAACGTTTTCAAGGAAAGGTCTGATAATGTATAAGGGCGAATTTTTTGCTTACCGCCGCTTTCAAAGCAGAAAAAAATAAGAGCTCAGAAATGTTCGCAAAATTATTAGCGTAATAACTTATTTTAAGGCTTCATTTGCTTCGTGAGTTTCTTCGCATAAAATATAACCCCTATGCTATTGAGAAAAGCTAAGAAATTTAAGCTTTTGAAATACATTGCAGCTTCTATACATGGCTTTTGGAGTTCAGTTCAATAAGATGTAAAAAATTATCATAGAAGTGTTCTTCATGATGTGTACCTATACAGCTTGGCTGATCGACAGGTTTAGGTGAAAATTTATCTTACTAATATTTACGCTTGTGGTGGCCAGGTACCAGCATGTTCCCAAGCCAGATCATTATGAATTCGCTTATAAACGAGGAAACGAGCATCATTTTAGACAACATCATGAAAAAGCTGCACCGCATGAGGGACATTTTAAAACACAAGTATAATTTCATTTTTACTTTTACACTCAAGTTTTATTTTCGTCGAATCGAATCTTTTAAATCAAAATTTAAACTGTTTTGCTATATTAGGCTTTAAAAGCTTTAAAATTTGCCAAGCTTTATTTTTAAAATAGCGATAGTTCTACCGAAACAAATCACACAAAACTAATGCACTGTTTTTTTTATAAAAATTCGTTGTTGAAATAGAGTAGAGGGAGAGAAGAGCAAAGGCTCAAATAAAAGCACAACTCAGAGAGCGTAATTATGAGGAGCTTCTATTTTCTGTTTGATGTATGAAAAGTTGATCTATTGGATTTTTCCCTCTCAAGTTGGTAAAATACACACAGTCGATTGTAATGTATAATATCATATTGTGAGCAATTGTAGATTCAAGGGGGGGGGATATAGATGGGGTATAGATTGGAGTATAATATATAATTTTT
>FIZR01031733.1:0-14404 GCA_900060175.1 Ferrisia virgata | reverse complement strand
TCCACTTTCCACATTTTCTTCCAGTTTTTCGTCCTAAATTTTTATGCCCCTGTGCTTCCTAAAAATTTTTGCACCCCTAGGCAGTGCCTAATCTGCCTTATGGCTAATACGCCATTGGTCATTAAGGAATACTGGAATATTCACATCATATCTGAGTAAAAGTGTTTAAAATCACACAATTTTGTTCAAGCGCAATCAGAAAATTAAGGTCACAACTTACGTAATTTTTAACTATTGTCGGTCAGAAATATCTGAGCAGTTTTTGGTGGAGCAAGAGTAAGCAAAAAATGCTACGTTTTAGGAGTCTTTACTGTCTGTTTAATTTAAAGAGGTCCCTGGCTCATTTATAAACAATGGCTATTGACCAATCAACATCTATAGACTTTCTAGAGGTTACCGAGTACTCACTTAGTAGGTACTTCGTTTTTAGCCACCCATGACGTCACTGACGGAGGTAGGTAATTATGTTTTTTGGGTAATAAATGGAGGATTATGAATAATTTTACAGATTTTTACATTTTTCACGTATAAAAAAGCTTTTAATGATTTTTTTAAAGCGAAATATGTATAGAGGATAGAAAAAGGAGTCTAATAAAAAAGAAGAAAATTTTTTAATTAACATAGGCATTTTATGCAACAATTAAAAGTGAAGACTTCCCTAAATGTTGCTTCATTTTGGCTGTTACTGTTACAAAAATGTAAACAAAAAGTGTCCTGCCGTTATCAAATTTTAAATTGTATTTGAATTAACTTTGAAACAATAATAATAATAAATAATTATTACAAAAAGTAGAATTTGAAATTGAATTTCTTTACCTCTTACTACCACTTGAAATAATGATATTTTTCTAGACTAGAAAATTAAAGATTTTTTTTCAGTTTTTGAACATATTAGAAATTCTAGAATGCTTACAAACTAAAAAAAAAAAAAAGAAAAAAAACCATAACCGAATTGGTAAAACAGTAATAAACAAAAACAAACCTCATATCAAATCGTATTATATGTATTTTTTTCTTTTTGAAAGTAAAAATACAAATACGTAGTAAACAATGAAAATCAAAATTTCATCAAAAGAACTAGAAAATAAAGAAAACATGTTTTCAAATGATTTTCTTTGTAAATTGGAATAATAAACAGAACAATTTCATCAACTCTATCTCGTTTTTAATTTTTTTTTTTTTTGAAAGCAAAAATTCGAATATCTACTAATCAAATATACCTAATGATAAAAAAATTCGAAAAATTTATCAAAAGAACTTCTAAAAAACGAGTAAAATAATATGAATAATTTTTTTATTCATTATTCCAGTTTACAAAGAAAATTATTTTAAAAACGTATTTTGCTTTTTTCCAAGTGCTTTTGATGAATTTTTCGAATTCTCCTATTTACATTTGATAATTACCCAATAGCATTTTTACTTTCAAAAAGAAATCAAAAATGAAAAAAAAATGGTTTGTTTTTGCTTGTTACTGTTTTATTAATTCAGTTAATTCAGTTTTTGTTTATTTTTTTTAGTTCTTAAAAATGCTAAAAAAATAACGTTTTTTCAGTTTTTTGTTTTTGTTATCAGTTTTTATTGAGATGTATTGTAAAAGGCATACGCATAATTATTAATGAATTTGTTTATACTTCTTATAATTATTTCAGGAACATCTCTCGAATTTCACCAAATTTTCACCTAAAAATTTTTTTTATTTTCTGAAAATTATTAGATTTTTTATTGTTTAAAATATTGTTTTTTTTTTCAAAAATTGTGTAAAACTTGCCATTTCATAGGAAAAAATTAAACATGATAAAAAGAGACACATCACTGCATGTAACAAAAATGTATCTTGCCGAATTTTTATCTAAAAAAAAAAAATAATAAAAAATCGCCTCATAGGATTTTTTATTTTCTATAAGATTGATTCTTTTCAAAAATTGTGTACAACTCATCGTTGTTGAGTAAAAATTCAAAAACTCCGAAAAGAAGCGTATCGCTCATACAATATAGATACAGACTACAGAGGTCCGCCAATAACGTCACACTCATCAATGCAGTGAAGAGGGAATTGGTGCCGGCGTTTTACGCATTTAACGGACTACTTAGACTACTTGGACTACTGGGTAACCTCTAGAAAGTCGATAGATGTTGGCATCTGTTAGACCCTTCAAAAAATTGGCAAATAGAGATTATCTAAGGCAAAAAGCATAAAGTAAAATTATTAAAATTGGATTTCATTGATTTTTGAAAATTTTCGATATTTCAACAGTCCACGGAATTTAATTTTGATAATTTTGTTTTATGCTGTAGCTAATACCTGTGAATTTTCAATTTTTTTCGCCATAATTAACAATAATGAAGAAATTATGCAAGGAAGGCAGAATGTTTTTTTTGTATACCAAAAGAGAGGATCGCCCTTAGCATATGTTTATACACAAACAAGAAAAAATATTTTGACAGGTAATCTCACCTGTGGTTAGCTGCACGTTTAGTTCCTTTATATTTTTGCCTTTTTCAAACCGTGTTTATTCGAAAAAGTATTCTTAATAAAAGACTGATATATATTTTCGTGTCGATGTTTTAAACACTCCAACAGAGATAGACCAATGATCGGCATATTCCGTGATGTATGAGAAAGTGTGCCGATTTGTTTGGAGGTTTTACCACAGATTTAAGTATCTTCAACTCCTGCAGTTAGATCATCTAAGGTGGTCCGTGCTACTATACAATGATAATTCGTTTGTAAGAGGCCGCTTCACCGCCTTTATCTGATTTTAAAAACAGATTAAATGAGTGAATCGCCTTTCATCTTTTTCAAAAGTATCCAATCTATTCATACATAAACGCTAATATTCTTAGGGATTCCTTTTTCATCAAATTCTTCGAGTAAAATCTGCAAAACATTACCGGTTACGTTATGTTACACGTTCACCACGTGTACTTGTATACAGATGAACTTCAATTTATTTGTTTTTTCAAGTATGGGTGACAAAATTGAAGATTTAATCGCTTGTTATTCGGAAAAAATAGTTTGTTTGCCTCCTTCCCCCAGCTGTTAGCTACAGCCCTACATACATATTCTGATGGTTAGGTTATCTTCTGTACATCGATATGCATTTCAGAAGCAGATCAATAAACATTTTTGCATAAATTATGCAATTTATGTTTAGAAATTTTTAATCAAGAAGTAGATAATGCTTTATAGATACCAACGGTGTAACAATACCCGATTTTGAGGTTAGTTTAGAGCATGAAGAAGTCTGATCAAGAAAGTAAGTTGATATTCGATCCCAACGATGTTACATTAGTAGAAATGAATTTGCTACATTGCGACGCTCTGTTTCAACTATTTTTTAATCAGGGTGTAGTGACATTAATAAAACTGATATGCCAATTCATTTTTGACATGAATGTCTTAGGGCTGGAGGTCGTTCTAAGAAAATCGTGATATTTAATCGTCACCACAGTCACGTTTTTGTGAAACCCTGTTTTCATTGCTGCTAATCACAATGATTTTCGGTCAAATTTCCCGAGGAATTTTAAAAAGTGGAGTTTCATTTTTAAAAACAGATACGGCAGTCTGATTTATTTAAAAATACAAGTTTTACTTTGAAAACAGGAAATTTAGAGTCAAAATGTGATAGATTAATTTTAATGAAAAATAAACGAGCGTCTATCGGTCAATTCTCGTATTGTTTAACCTGATTGGGTGTTTCAGATTAGAATATGAGTTTTATTGAAAAAGCTTGGATGTATAGAAAAGTGGAATAGTTGGTTGATTTTACGGGTTAAAATTCGGTTATTGATTTTATGTTGAAATGTCTAAGCTTATGCTTTTAATTTGTTTTAAAAAGCAGAAATAGAGCAACCACAATTTTAAAAGATCAAGAAATACTAAAGCTGATTTTGTTTGTTAGTTTTCTTGGCTTCACAATTCAGTTCAATTTTCACCCATGTTTCAACAATTTTCCTCGATTTGTGATCAACTTTTTGCGCTTCATACCCATTTTTATCAAAAATTTTGCAATTTTTAATTTTTTAGCCTTTCTTAAAATTTTTCCTTGATTTTCGATCAATTTTCTTCACTTTTTATCAATTTTACTCATTTTTTTTACTCCATTTGTAATAATTCTTAACGATTTTCATTCATAATTTAAGTAAATTTTCACCCATTTTTCCATAATTTTTTGTGATTTTTGATCAATTTTCCGTACTTTGTACCCGTTATATACCCCTTTTTTACCCAATGTTCTTTTCAAATTTTGGGTCAATTTTCAAAGCTTTTCAGTTTTTTTTTTTTTTTTTTTTCATAATTTAGGTAAATTTTTACTCATTTTCAAACGTTTTTTCATGACTTTTAATCAATGTTTGGTACTTATTACCCATTTTTATCAAATTTTTACTTGATTTTCGATGATTTTTACGATGTTTTTGATCAATTTTCACCTAGCTATTTTTCAACATTTTTCTTGATTTGTGATTAATTCTTTACATTCTTTTCCGTTTTTATCAAATTTTTATAAAATAATCGACGATTTTCAGCTATTTTATTCACAGTTCAAGTCAATTTTGACCCATTTTTTAAAGTTGTTTAAATGATTTTAATTAATTTTCAGCACTTGTTA
Organism: Ferrisia virgata; assembly: GCA_900060175.1. Lineage (NCBI taxonomy): Eukaryota > Metazoa > Arthropoda > Insecta > Hemiptera > Pseudococcidae > Ferrisia > Ferrisia virgata. The sequence continues at coordinate 9,794 of FIZR01031733.1, read as the reverse complement.
CCCATTTTTTACGAATTTTTACCTCATTTTCGATGATTTTTTTTTAGTGATTTAGCTGAATTTTCAATAATTTTTCAACATTTTTTCATGTTTTTGATCAATTTCCAGCACTTTTTATTCATTTTTATTAAAGTTTTACTCAATTATCAATGATTTTTAACAATTTTTTCGATGTTTAAAATTTTTAATTATTCTCAATTTTGACCACATTGAAGAGGGCTGCTGGGAGCGTTTAAGGATGTTGGATCGAATAAATTGACCACTATTCAAACTCAGTATCACTCGAATTAGTAAAAAGCGATGTAACTTCACTTTTTCTATTTTGTTGAGTATTGAGCAAAATTGAGTACCCCTGCGCTCCCTAGAAGTGTTGAGATCCCATTTTGAAAATCAGTCAATTCGAACGATCGTCAAAAAGTTACACTCACGGTAATTTTTTCAGAATTTTTAAATCGTATTTTCTAACCTTTATACTCATCATGAAAAGTAGAGCTTTTCAAAAGTTCAACTTTGAGCTTTCAAATTTCTAACGACCAATTCCAAATTTTGTTTTGGATTACAAAACCACGCTAACAAATTCATTTTCAGTACAACCAATCTGAAAATACGAGCCTCCTCCTTCCTCGGTAGTTACTTCATTTCGAGCCATTAACTGGTCTCTCATAAGCTATAGGTACCAACAATTGATCATCAAGCATCCCTTAAAATGTTTCACATCACATTTGATAATTCAGATACTTCCAATCGTTTACAAACTAGTACCTATAAACGATTACACATAACTTTAACCTATTACAAATCGATAAGTATGTATGCACATGAATAAAATGAATGTTTGGGTAATCGTAATACAAAATTTATTATGCGCGTATTCTTACTGTATGAAAAAAAGTAAGGTAAAATTAAACCTGTCACATCATAGAGAGGAAAAAAAGTGGTAGGTTTGAGGATATGAAACCTCCACTCGTTTCAATACACGAAGTACCGAGAAAATAAAAAATCAATCCATGCATCGTGAAATTATAAATGAAAACAAAAAAATTAAAAAAATACATTCCTAACACTGAGAGGTCATCAAGTGCATTAAAAAATGCGGTATCTTTGATAAAAAAAAAATTAAATAAAAATAAAACAGCGATAAAATGATTAATGTACAGCCGCTAAACGGAATGAACCAATTTTAATATCGAACATTTCGTAGGTAGGTATTTACCATTTTTCGAAAGCATTATTAACATTTATTCATATAAACACCAAATAAAAATGGAATAAATTGTCATTTTTTGAGTATATAAGATGAATGAGAAATACAGAAGGAAAAAATACTATCATTTCCCTAAATGCATAAAATTCATCACGTTAAAGTGATAATTTAAAATATAAAAAGCGTATCACACTGGTAAGTTTTCAAAAATAATAAAAATAATTAATACTTAATTAAAAAAGAAAAACAAACAGAAAGGGCGGGATTACACGGAAAAAAATTGGAGGCATTCTTTTCGACGACAAAAAAATTCAAATCACCTAATGTAATAAAGTAGTATAATATTAATATGCACAGTATACTTTCTAATAATAAAACTGTATCATAGTAAAAACTAAAGAGTATAAAATGTATCTGAGACGTTTGTAAAGGGAAAAATTTCACCATACATTCAATTAATTCGTTAAATCAATCTATATACTGGTGTTGAGCTTCCTTTGTAAAGTAAGTATGCAGGTAGGGGTATTAATTTATTATTATAAATATCGCCATCAAATTTCTTATCAGCACAGAGATGGTGCACTCACGTGGAATATCAGCTTTCGATTCCTCTCCTCCTACACTATACATACCAACACATGCTATCACAGTCACCATTGAACATAATGAGTTATTTCAAGTTGGAAAAAAATTCAACTTTCATACATTCCCCTCCCCATTTTTCTACCTTTTTAAAATACGTAAGAATTTCACATCCTTATGGATAGCGAAAATTGTAGAAAATATTTAATGAAAATCAAACCAGATTTGGAACCAGTTACGCAGTCCACATTATTTTGTTTTCTCATAATGGTTGGTTACTCATTAACGCGAAGGGAGAATGTAATGAACTTATGAAGCATCAATCAAGCCGATGTAAAGAATAACTGCGAATCGTTAAGAAAATTTAAACATCATTTCTTTTAAAATCCGATTCAAGAAGGAATATCAAAATATTTTTCGTCATTTGAATGGAAGCTGATGTTCGAAGTGTGGAGAAACAGCCTTGATCAGAAAATCCACGTTGAGTGTAGTTAACGATGTACAGGGAATACAACCTGTAATAAACGAAAACAAAATTTTATTTCAAGTATTATAAAAATATTCAATTTATAACAATTTGAACAGAAAAAGACTTCAAGTAGAGATAAGATAAAAGTGAGAACACAAACTTTGAACTTTATTTGTGTTTGGTAAGGCTTCAATAACTAGTCGAGTTATTAATAAAATTTAAACCTTCTACATTACTTACGACGATTTCACAGAAAAGTAATTAACAAAATATAAAGATCTTATAATGACTCGAAACTTGATTCATCGATTACAGAGTATTTAATCGATCATAAATACACAATATCGTCCATATCCATATGTTAATAATGAATCATCAAATTACATACACAGAAAGTAATCGAATGAAAAATTTTCATCATATAACGTACCAAAAAACTAAAAAACTACTTACTTAAAAAAACAATCATCATAAAATAACTGACATAAAAAAAAACTAATGATGTGAGAATGGAACAAAGAACAAAATAGAACTTATTCTTTATAGAATGAGAACAGAAATGGGAACAAAACGATGAATTGGAAAAAAATGAAAAAAATCGAAGAATGAAAAAGCAGCATGAAAAACTAAAAGAACGATAAACCAAGAATAATTATTCAAAAAAAAAAAAAAAAAACGATGCATTTTCAGCCTGATTTTCGTGAGATATTATAATCACGAGAATTGATCTTAATCAGTATAGACGGTAGGAAGGGTTCAATGGGGCCTAAATATCGAGACCCTGAAAGGCACATCTAAGATTCTTATTAAATGTACATATAGAATTTTAAGTTCCCTGCTCAATTTCCAAGGAAAGTTATGCGAGAAACATACTCAAAAAATAAGGGAAAACGACCAAAAAAACCGCATTTTGGTACTGTGAGGGGGTGTAATGGGGCTGTAAAGTCGAACCCTCCCAAAAGGCATATCTAGGGCGCCTAATAAATGTACACACCAAATTTTAACTTCTTAGCTTAATTTGAAGCGGAGTTATGCGAGGAACAAACTCAAAAATCTCAAAAAATGAGAAAACCTGATCAAGAAACCACATTTTTGAGGCTGAGGGGGTGGGAAGGAGCTGAAAAGTTGGAGCCCCAAAAGGCATATTTAGGGATCCTACTAAATGTACATATAAAATTTCAACTTCCTAGCTCAATTTTGTGGTGAGATAGGGAAGAAACAGTTCAAAAATTAAAGAAAAATTAAATCGTAGCCTATAACGAAATCATTTATAACGACGAAAATATTGTTGTGTAAAAAATGAAATTGGCTGTTACAAAGACTTACAGAAAACCATAAATTGTTTGGTAATATTTTTTGTAACTTTTCATCTGTATTAAGACACAGCTTAAACGTTATTCAACATTTGTAAGCTCGCGTGCCTATAATATTACTCGCCTAAAAAAAAAACCAAGGCTACTCATCGATACCAAAGCTTAAGTCGCGTTGGCCCCTGTTCCTAAACGATAATAATTTCACCGTTGGATAACTCCAAAATAAGTCTTTCGATACAACCGTTTTAATCAATAAAATAATATTCAGTTGATAATTTATACAACCTTATTTTCTCAATCGTGATCTTGTATGAAAATTCAAACAATTTGAAATAGTGGTGTGAAAAGAAATTTTTTAACGATTGAAAGACAATGAGGAGAGTCAGGCAACAAATGGGACATTTGAAAAATTACAAATTGGATGAAAGATTTTAAACTCACGTTGCTCAATCTTCACGCTGCTCAATACTGCGCTGCAATTTATAATCCTTATAAATAGCTTCGGCTAACTGGATGAGCGCTTTTTCCAACCACGTTATGGATTCCGATATAAAACAATTATTTTCGAAAAATCCTAAATGTCCTCCATATTTCAATTCAATAGCGATGACTTTACTACGACGCTCTGGAACAAAAATTAAGGTGAAAATTTCAGAAAATAAATAGATTAAAAAAAAACTTCTACACACTTGCGAATTCTCTGGCAGGACTCATCATTTTCTCAGACAACAAAGGATCGTCTCGACAATTTATGAATATCATCGGTACTTTGATTCCATCCAAATAATGAATAGCGCTACTCCAATTATAATAATCTTTGAGTGAATCAAAATCATACAATCTTCTGTAAATGTTACAAAAATTGTGAATTGAATAATACACTCAAATTTGGTTAGTTGAATCGTAAAAAATTTGATGTTCACACCTGGTATAAAATTCATCAAATTTGACTAGAGACATAGCGTTGAATATTGATTTTACATCTAAATTATGTCGTCTGACAACTTCGTCCGAGAGCAATATATCTCGATGGCGATACACAATATTTTTAATAGAACGCGCTAAAAAATACTGATAAAAATATTTCAGTACCCTCGATTGTTCCGATCGATTGAGTGCCCTGAAAGCAAATAAATTAGAAAAATTCATTACTTACACGATGTTCAAAGAATTGAAAAAACGTTCTTTTTCACAAAGTTTATATAAAAAGATTACAGTACGTATGTACGAATCTTAGACTGTGAAACCTGTTTCGGTATTCCCTATATTTCAGTTTTCGGATTACGAGACACAAAATTAGAAAATTAGATAACTGAGCACAGCAGCTGTACACTCTTCATACAATATTTATTTTTAGTATTTTCTGTACAAACCAAAAGACGAATCAACATTCAAAAAATAAGTCCAAAACAACCTAATTGTGATTCGACTGTTGTGATGAGCTCATCATCACATTATAAATGAGTAGCCATTAATTAGAAAAATTACATATACTACCGAGTTACTGTCACTCGGTAATATCAAAGATAAACATTTTACTACCGAAATTCAGAGAAACGCAAAAGGTTGACAACTGAACATGGAAATATCTAGCTTTTCCCTCCAAAATGTTCAACTTTCTTTCATGTAATATTACGTACCATTAATTTCATATTCGGCAAAGAATTTAGCAGCAATGTTAAATTATCAAAAATTCGATGAAAATAACCGAAGTATGACAAGTTTGATACAACGTAATGACGTTAGATAAATATATGTAAAGTTCAACTAGTCATTCACTGTTTTAAGATAAGCTCAAATGCTAATTAATGCGTATTTTTTTACGGTTTTTTATTGATCGAAAAAAAAAAACAAAGAACAAAGAAGATATAAAGTTACGAACGTCTTCATGCATGAAACGTTAAAAATAGAAAAATAACTAAAGCTACCAGATGGATAAGTAAGTTCAGTATTGATTTATGAATATGAATTATATCTCGCATGAGCAATGTGGAGTATGTAACTGTGCGAGATGGTCCATAACGTCAATATTTTGGAACGATAGTAAAAAAATTATCAACACTCACAACCTCAAATAAATTTTCATTCATTACTTCGGATAAAACTTTATTACCTGTTGGCATCAAGTAACGAGCATATAGAAAATCCAGCAATAATATTTGGCGATCTTTCACGTTTTTCTCCTAAATATTTGGGAACAATGTTACCTCCTAAACTGTATCCAAAAAGTATCACTTTGGCTTTCGGATATTTTGAAATATAATCCGTCAGAGCAGCGTGCAAATCGTTGGTATTACCTACAAAGAGCAAATACCGTGAGAATCACATCATGTTACAAACTTAGAAGTACAACCGATTAGTTGTTACCAAACGAAAAGATACGAGGAGAAGTAACAGGAACGTCGGGGAGAGTTCCGAGATGATTTAAAACAGCGCATCGATATCCTAGACCTGTAACGTACTGCATAAACGTACGAATATAATCGGTTTCCGAATTGTTAGCAAATCCTGGAGCCACAAAAAACATAACATCTTCTGAAAAAAAAAATAATACATGAATAAATTTACGAAATGAACAAAGTTAACGAGATGACCAATTATGCAGCTAAGATAATCTGTAAGCTCGTAGAACAAGTATGATTCGGTATTCAAAATCCAACAAATAAAGCATTTCCGATACCACTTTTTGCAACCGAATTTTCCAACCCAAAATATTGATATAAGTACATGAAATCATTGAAGTTTTCGAATGCAAAAGATCCACACAATATGAAGTAAACATGAGCTAGTAGTACTGATGAAGAGTGTAGTCCTTTATTAAGGTAAAAGCACCAATAATTATCACTTACTGCCACCCAATAAAAACTGTACGAATATCTGTGACTTCGTTTTTAAATATAATTCAGGAATAATAATTTATATAGGGTAATAGCTATTGATGCTTTCCCTCGGTTTATTAAAAGTACATGATTTCCAAAACCACATGACTATGGACACATTTTTCGAAGATATCGTTTACTTACACTACTTTCATCGAGAGCTCTGTGAGAATACCTAATTAATTTAGGTCATACATACACATACTGTAATTCGTTTAAGAACGGCTGTAAAAAATCAATCATCAGTAGTCCGGTCCGATAATAAAGTAGCGGTGACATTAATAGAACTAATTACCTTTAGATTTTTCACTATTACTGTGAAAGATATCATATGACATTGTAGCTCCATCAGATAATCTTAAAGTGATTCGTTCCCCTCTGACATATGGGCAGTTGAAGCGTCCCCATAAAGCAAAAATGATTGTTTGAATGTGGCCGCAATGCCCCCACATAAACGTTGGAATATAACTGCAACAAAACAAATAATATTATTCTTCAAATTGCAAGAATACATTTCACAGAAGATTATGTTCGAACAGACGGATTTCGAAAAAAAAAAAACAAATTACGTAATTCCGTGATGAATCACATTTCGACTACTTACACCTGGTTTTAACCGCAGAGCGGAAATCAAATTCAGCAGGCGAAAAAATGCCACTGACCAACAACATGAAATATATAAATTTGCTAATGAACAACGATATAAATTCAACAATAAGAATACTAACCATTGTTTAATGATAGGCGCCGCCGATGCGATTATTTGATAGAAATTCTCATCCGAGTAATGAACTACTGGGATAACCTTACTTTGAAAACACTGGTATATATAGAAGAGAATGGCAAAAAACACGATAATTAATACTGTCGTATAAACGAGTTTTACAACCCATTCTAATGTAAATAACACAAAATCAGAAAATGCATATAAAATCACAAAATAACTCAAATTAAATAAAAAACATGAAATGAAAGCTGCAATGATACAAATCAAAGCGATTATTAAAAGCATTTTAAGACTAAGCTTCAATTAAATATACGATATCATTTAACCTCCATCGAGTAATTACTTAGAATAATTCAATACTTGGAATACTATAACTAAAAATAATTAATCACATTAATATATGCTAATGCATCTCAAGCAACTCTATAATACACAACATGAAAATCACGTTTTATCTGTTTCAGTACCGAAATAATTTCAGAATTTAAGACTTGAAGATCGGTTTGAGTCAGTCAGGTTGTAAGATTGCAACTCTTGTTTGTTTTCAAAAACCAGGATATTTATCATATACATTGATATTAGTTTCATAAAAAGCTGCAGAAGCGCTAACTAACATTTTTTTAATTTCTTTCCAATTTTGTTTTTTCTTTCGAGTTCAACTTCAAAAAGTTCAATAGCGACATTCGACAGGGTCGACACAGCCTTTAACTTCTAACCCATCAAAACTCAAATACAAAATAATACAAAACCGCTAAATTTCCACTATGTTTCAAAATAAATAATAAAACTATTATTGATTATCTTCCTCAGCTACCATTTGTTTCTCTTTCTACATTTGTTTAGATCGTTTTGTCTTTACAGCAAGAGTCAATTTTGAACAACTGCAGGTAAATTACAGTTGCATAACTATTGAATTGTATAGGTTATTTTTTCTTTCACTTTATTTCAAAATTTGATTTTTGAATTCCGCTATTTCAATGAACAAAGAAAAAAAAACGATTTTAGAAAAAAAAAAAGAAAAATAACCCTAGGGCTAAAAAATCACAAACCCCCAAAAGTTACATCTAGGGTCCTTTCCTTACTGACAGCACATACCTAATTTCAACTTCCTATCACAATTTGTACGGGAGTTATGCTACGAACAAACATCAGAAATTAGAAAGAATGACTAACAAACGAAAAGTTTAAAACTGTGAGGGAATGTAATGGAGCTGAAAAGTCGAGACCTAAAAAGGCACATCTAGGGTCCCTGCTAAATGTACAAACCAAATTTCAGTTTCGTAGCTCCATTTGGAGGAGAGTTATGCAACGAGCAAACTCAAAACCACATTTCTGGGGCAAGGGAGTGTAATGGAACTGAAAAGTTGGAACCCCCAAATGGAGGTGTGCGCCGGCCATTGTAAATTTTGAATTTTTTGCGCCACCGCCGCCAAAAAATTTTATCGGCTCAGCCGATCAAATTTCGAATTTGAACCATATGCCTGCATCATTTTCACCATATTTTGAGTTTATTCTTTAATTGATAGTCTTGTCTGAGAGTTTTTTCTTTCTTACTGAATTTCGTACCATGAGACTCGAGGCAATTCTGACGTGATTTTTGAAATTACAAATTTTTGGATTAAAAAAATTGGCATCATTAAATTTTTGCGTATTTTTGTATTGAAAATCAATGGAAAAATTCGGCTGAGCCTTCACCAGTCAACTAATTCGCCGCCACTGATAGTATCGGCTGAAAGTAGCGCGCCATCAGCCATCAATAGTACTACGTCTCCAGTCGCCGCCGCCGCCTCTTTAAGCCTCTTCAAACATCGGGGCACACCTCTATCCCCAAAAGGCACATTTACTGATTTACAGTCCGTACTGAATGCACAGAATCTGTACAGAAAAACGCGAAATTTCTATCTGCATTCGGTGAAAATAAAAAAAAAAATAGAAAGAATAACCATTGTGGGACCGCTTGCCCAAAAAAACTAGAGTGGAAGGGAGAGTAGGTCAGAATTTCCTTTGAAATTCTTCTCATCATGGTTGAACTTTTAGACTTGAAACGGTTGAAATCTTTGAGTATTAATAACATATGGAGTGATACAAATGTAATTTCCAGGCCCGCAACCATAGAGTGCGCGCAACAGTGACCATTATCTGAAACTTATCGCTTATCAATCACAAATAATGAAAAATATTTTTTAAAACTTACCAAAGAGATTAAAAACATAGTAAAACATAATATATTTTCGATTTTCCATCTTTATAATTGCGATTTGTAGCGTTATGTAATTAAAAATGAAGGTGATGACCCTTGATGACCACTTTTACTGGGTACTTTTGGGGTAATTTTCTTGGTTCAGCGCACTCTATTTTGACACCGTAATGTAATGGTGGAAGTCTTATTTTTATCTCTCCATATTATGTTATTTATACTCAAAGGTTGAAATCAGTATTGCAAGAAGGGAACGAGAATGAGAACAAGAACGAAGAACGCGTTCGAACGCATTTTTCATGAGAACGCCAACATTCTCAAGAACGAGAACGGACAACTTGAGATTCTTGAAGAACTAGAAAAGAACGAAGGCGAATGTTTCAAAAGAACGAGAATGGGAACGAGAACGCATAAATTTTCTCA
>FIZR01031730.1:0-28123 GCA_900060175.1 Ferrisia virgata | reverse complement strand
CCAGATGTTAAATAATAGCTTCCATTTTCAACATTTTCAATTTTTCACAAATTTTCGTTATAATTTTCACGAAATATAATATACTACACAAAACACAGATAAGAAAAGTCCTGTTTCAGAAGTAAACAAACGTTCTCATTGGTTGCTCCACTAGCGCTTCAAGTTTAGTCCCCGGTGGGAATAGTCCGTTCCAATTGAGAAGGGACTAAATATGCTCAATTTTGCAATTCAAATTCTCATTTTCAAAATACATTTCTTCGCTTAATTCTATTGAAATTCTTTTGCAATCAAAATATTATTGGAGGATAAGAGATATGCAAAACAAACAAGAAGGAGGAGGGCACAAAAACAAGACGAGAGCTTATGATCAAATAAAAATGTATTTTTCTAAAAAGTTATATTATTGATTATCATCATAGTTTTACATCATTGGTAGCCAGTAATTATTCAATTGATTAAATTCCAACACAAAATGAGGTAATAATAAAAATAACCAATCAGTGAAATGACACCACGAATGCGCATTGTTTCAGCGATATTTTGGCAAAACAAAGAATAAAATTACTCATAAAAAATAGAAGATTTCAGCTGCAGAAATGAGCATACTTAATCCCTATTTGATTGGAATGGACTATATGAATTTTCATTTTCCAATATCGCCTGATGATATTTCTAGAAAAAAGTTGCCAACTTCACAGTTACAAGATGAAAAATTCTCATTTTGGTAATGGGGTGTCAGAATCAAATAACCAATCGAACACGCTGTATATGGTTTTAAAGTTCTATCTAGAAAACCTTTTAACCAATAAACGTTGAGCAGGAATTAGCAATCAGCTCCTCTACAGATAAAAAAACCGAACTCTAAATCGTAATTTTTTCATCCCTCGGGATGGAAATTCTAATCTTGGTGTTTTAATATCGACACGTTCTACATATCTATGCTAATGCCATTTCGGAACTATGACAAGTTAAGAGTCTTCTAACATTATTTTATATCGAATCATCAACATCCTTCGAATTTTACTTCCTCATCAATTTGAAAAATCGACAAAATCGCATACGTTATGTTGAAAACAATTCAAGAATACTTTTCATATAACTTTTCGCATTAGTAAAATAGTTTCACAGGTTGAGAGGAAAGAGCAGCACGATATTACCATTGAATAATTATCATTCACGTTAATCGCAACGCGATCCGAGCGCCAAGAAAGAGATACACGAATCTGATAACAAAACATAACTTTTACGCTGATTCATTCGAAGAAATTACTTTCGACATGGTGCCATAAGGAAGACAACGCCAGAACATACGAATTTCTGGAAGTATACCATGACCTTGTCAAGGTCTTTGCGTTATGTACGTCTACGTACGCATGTATATCTTACACCTTACTCGTCCATATAAGTAATAGTCTTGTGAAAGCCATATAATATTCTTCATCTTGGTTCAGAGATCTCATATACACATCCTTGGCCCAAGGATCTACGAACATTTATCACAACGCATTATTATAATGATTAGATTATTATGAGTCGATCATTACACGCGATGAAATATTTTATTAATTCGTTCCTCTTGACTCAGTGAGAGTGAGTTGGATAAAAGTGAAAAATAATAAGGAAAGGAAAAGCGGTACCATTATATTACGTTGCGTTGTTCGCGGTTCGTCCGAAGTCATTATGACACAATAAGTACCTTGTACTTGTACATGAACTTGATCGTGCGATGTTACGTGTGTCAAATTATTTCCACCTGTTTTGACGCGTAGCACTGAATCTAGATCGATTGTTTTTTTTTTCCTTTTCTTTTGACTAGAAAATAAAAATATTTACGAAAAATTATTTCCCAATATTACCCGTAGATGGATTTTTCAACGCTTACAAGGTATCATATATATGGGTAAGGTAGCCACAATACGCTTTTACATTGTCAACATGCAGTGGCGAAGCTAATTAAGGTCACAAATCAAAGCTATCCGAGCATATGATCGAGATCGGAACGGTTTAATGCGACCAAAGAAAAGAAAGTGGTGCTAATGTTGTCGGCGTGTTGTTGATATCAGACATATTTACAACATTCACACGTATCGACGATGCTGAAGGACGAACGGTGCGATTGTCATTATCAACATGTATTAGAAAATCGAACATAGCATATCTATACGTGTAGATGAGAGAGAGAGAAAGAACGATAACGAAGTATACAACTCGGGAAAGATCTAGATGTCGTTGCGCCGGTTGATGTTTTGGTACAAGATCAAGGACGTAAACCAGTTATATCACCGAGTTGAAACGGTCTCTATATGATTAATATTATAATGGAAAGAAGAAATCGGAATCGAGTGTAAAGCTAACAGACGAAGATTTATGTGTTTCTATTTACGTTATCGTCGAATCACGAATAAATTGGTCGAACGATTTGCAGCAGGAAGGAATGAGAAGGGACACAGTTGACAAGAATTTGCTGTTTTGTCGGTACTCGGTAGTAACGAGGAACGACGTTGTCAATCGTTAAACGACTACACGTCGAAGAAGTACATCGACCAAGTGATAAGAGACGATGGTGATAATAACTAGTTATGTGCGGGTACGAGATGGCGGCAGCGTAGTTTTTTATTATAAATTATAATAAGATAGATGTCCGATAGTGTGATCTCGAGGAATCTGCGTTCTGCGATCAGAAGATGTCTTCATTTTTACAACGCTTCTCCGTTGCTTTTCTACCAAGTATGAGTAAAATCGGCGGGGCAGCGAACGGTGAAAATAGAATGGCACGTGTTTTGCACACAATTACGTGGTATGAATAAGTTTAAAATAGTATTTTTGAACTTACATCTACAATGTATGCGTAATAACCGTGTTTGCACGATTGTAACTGAAGAGCTGTCGTGCGTGGTATAATAAACAATCGTACCGGTTGCACTAATATCACTGCAATTCTTTTGTTGACAAAATCTAATGACTGGCATATTCGTTTTAGTGTAACCGCAACCAATTAACTGTTACCATATAGTCGGATCGAGTATAGATGAAAATAGATCTGCATATATAGTATCTGTATTTTTTTTCGTGGACGATTTCAGGCACCATCTTGTTTGCGTCCTACAGGAATTGATTTTGAGTCATTATCTGAAAATTAAATTAAAAACCTACAACGATAAATCCATCTTTATTCACGTACTGTACTAAGAATAAGAACTGGGAAATCTGAAATTGTAAGTCACTTATTCCACCTGATGAACGTAACTGTATATCTATTCTTCGCATACTTGGCAAGCTTCAGTATCCGTTACCTGCTACTGCTTAGAAAACCATCGCAGTAAGTATACTTCCAACATAGTACGTACCATATTTTAAATTTCAAATTTCGGAAACTGTCACGATCCAACAGAACAGTTCTCAGATTGAGAAACCTGGCGAATCAATCACTTTTTCGAACAAAATATTTCCATGCTAAGAGAAAACTTAAGATTGAAACTATCCGCGATTCAATCTTCTCTTTGTGTCAGTAGGCGAGTGTGATATATCTGCAGATTAAGTTATACCATCTTCCAAACAGTAAACGTAAGTAACTAAGTAATCATATTCATTGCGAGTTCAATACCACTTCCATCTCTACAAAACTTCACTTCTGATTTGAGAATTACTTAATCTGAATTTAAATGAAAATGGAATTAATTTGATTAAACTGGTCAATACTAATACGAACTAAATTATTACTATTACACTAATGATTTTACGTTCGGGTTCCGGTGGATAATTGCAATTGGTGACAGCTCGCGTCAAGTTCTAAATGTATTGAATAACTGAATTGATGATTAAGTTCATTTCAAGATGTTTATTCATATAGACATATACAAACCAAAAAATGGTTCAAATTTAATTAATTACCGTAAGATTAATTAACAGAATTTCACGAAAAAATTATGGAATTTGAAATTATAATTGAAAAGTGCGAAAAATGACGTAATTTGCGAAACGTTCGTCACGTCATGTTTATTGTTTATATTAGTTCAATTTTAAAATTATAGAGTCGTTGAATGCTGTAGGCAGGTTGTCATCATTTTTTCTGGATTAATTTTGGAAAATCTGACTTTTTAATCATTTTTTTTTGATTTGGCAGTCGGTCTTTATTTTATTTGACTGGTTGAACTTTCTCTCTCCAGTCCAATGTATTGAGTTTCTGTCAAGCAATAAGTAAAATAAAGATTTCTGAGCATTAAAGGTTAGAATGATTCATTTTTTTCAATTTTTAATTTTATTATTATTTTTTTAAATGTAATTCTCAATTTATTGTAAAAATTCGTTCTTTCTGTTTAAGAATTCAGATATCCAGAAACAAATTATTCAAGGTTCTAATGATGATACAGTTTCTACGATGAATTAAAAAGTAACGCCTTCAACGAAATCTCCTATGCAATTCAATTAACTTGTGATGTGTTTCAACGTTTAGGTGATTGAGTGTTTACAATCAGCTGACCACTAAATTATAAATTCTTGAAAAAATGTAACCAGTTGCTTTCAATTTTGAAAAACTGTTTTCAAATCAAAAAATCACAATAACAAGTTTCATACCCAGATGTTTTATTAACAGGCGTATTTGTACTTTTTTCCAACCGAAAAATAAACTGTTTCAAAGAATTTAATATGAATGTTTCCCCAAATAAGTCGGTACTTATCTGCCTTTAGGAGAGTTGTTTTAGTTCATATAATTGTTTGAATTTTATCAAAATAATTTTACCAGAGCACCTAACTTCATTATCAAAGTACACAATGAAAGTTGGTTTGTTTAAACCTGTTCGAAAATGAATAAGTACTATGAGAACCTGTAGGCTATGTACCATTACAAACAATCGACAGAATTTGTCTTATCTTATTCACATCAAAGCAGCGGCCATTTTCAGTTACTTTTAAAAAGGTGGATGTCAGCTGGGTGGGTGAAATTATGGAAAGAATTAAAATTTTTAGTTACTTGCTCACCTGCTAAGAATACTCATCGATGATAAAACTGCTCCTAAGAGAATAATCCGGTCTGTGAGGTTTAAATTACCACCGTTAAGTCACTTCAATATAACAAACTATTAATTTTAGCATGTTTTACAATCACGTGTGCTTCAATACACGAGTACTTCTGTCAATTTTCATCGTTTTATTTTACGTCAGAGGTCAACCTTGAAGAAGTTAATCTATTTGCGTTTTGTTGACCAAAAATTTGAATCATTTCACTTGAAAAAATAATGCTATCGGGAGTAAATTAGCGCACAGTTGGCAAGAAACCTACGCAACTTGTGCGAATGCGTTCAATATTTCACACTCTTCACAGGTGTATCCACCTACCTGCATACTGCGGCAAGAATCAGTTGCAGTTGGCGAGCTTAGATACATAAATAATTACGGTACCGGCTGTGCAACCAGAGTAGGTACTTGGTATATAGCCTATGTACTTGGAACTTACAAGAAGAGATCTTACCATAGGTAGAATGATCGTCGTACGTATTATAAGAGTGTGCCACTCGTACAGTAAGTACACACTTCGTATTTGTGTGTGCCTGTTCGGTTTGGTTCGGTATTAGCCAAACGAGTGAGACCACTTTCACGAAGTTGGTAATTTTGATGAATGACTCCGCCTGAGAAGCGATCTCCTATGAATAAATAATGAGCAGCCGCGCGTATACATATAATAAAAAATTTATCAGTTTGAACGAGTTTCACTTTCTATTTGTTATTCGCACCCGGCGGCTGTTTTGGGAAGTAAAAAGCAGCCCCGCGCCCGCTTCTATAGATAAGTCAAGGTGTTCGTGTGCACTATAAAGGTCGTTTGGGCTAGAATATGGGTACCGTTAAGGTTCAATATTGTTCGCAGCTTCGTTGAAAATTTCGCGTCCACATGTGGGTGCAATACAGCTGATAATATGTGTGACTTGCGTTGCGCTGATTCAACTATGAGGTAATCTCGATCAATTTTGTCAGTAAAAAAAAATTGAAAATTTATATATTTTTTCTAATCTTTTATACCTACTTCTGGGTAGGTAAACAAATATATGATATATGGTACATTTATTGAACATGTGACACGTAAATGCATAATACTATATACTACAAATCTACATACCTATGCTGCTAGGTACATATTCATATAAAATACTTACACGACAAAGTACAAAGTAAAAAAAAATACTACGAATACAAAGTAACACTTACGTAGTATATTATAAAAATATAAGCACATTACCAGTACGGTATAACAACACCATAAACATGTTATGCACTTTACTCTATAATCATACAGATAAATAGAAAATGATCTCGTTACAAAATAAAAAAAAAAAAAAATTTATGAAAGAAAAATGAAAGTAAATTATTATCACGCTACTGTATTGGCCATCACTGTGAGATATTTTTCTAATCAATTAGCTGAACGTTATAAATGAATCTAATTTATTGCAAAGGTTTAAGGTTTGAAAAGAAGAAAGAATTTAAAAAAAAAAAATTGAAAACTTCAATTGTTTGTACGAAATGTGACGACAGTGACTATAATGATGATGATAATGATGATGAGATACGGTGTATTATATTCGCAGATGAAAGAAATTTTTTTCAAACGTATGTAAGGATACAATGTACGATTGTGTGTGGTGAATACTCAGGCTATACAATCGCCGCTCGTTACGATGTAATTAAACATTAATATAGCGGATAGGTTTGAAACGCGTAATCGCACTTAACACAGATGTAGATGCCTGATGTAATTTACCGTTAACGAGCTGTTGTAATGCTTGGAAATATCATATAGAGAAATAGACATTAGAGGAATGAGGAGAGGTGTGATAATATGCATATGTACGGTAAAGCTTGGGATATTTGATACGAGGTAATATTGTGGTTGATTTTTTCTCTACATTGAATAATCTTTAGCCTAATGAGAAGGAAATTACACTAGAGAGTTTCGTTGAGTTCAGTGATCGAAACACAAAGTGCTTTAAATTAAATAAACGCATACCTCAGCTTTGAATTTTGGTTGTATTATAATTCATAAAGGAGGTAGTTACTAGTTAGGCACTTATTATATGTAAGTAAATGTATTCGCAGTATTCAGAAAATAATTTATCTTTCCTTTAATGTTTAGACGACAAATACACAAATTTTGAAAGTTGTCTAAAATTTGGTTTTAACGTCTCTAGATATTCAGTACGTCGGATTTAACGATTCGGGTAACCAATAACTATGAATGATCGAATTAGGTATTTAAAAAAATTGATTTCAATTTCGAAGTTGAATAAAGTGACGAAATTACTTCAAAACATATTATTTTTTGTTAATTGCTATTCGCTAAATCGCTAACGCTAACAAAGAACATAGAAGCATCTATTTTTGATGTTTGACACCGAATATAAGTATCAAATATAGGTATTTGCCTGTTTGGTTTAGATAAAATGAAATAAAATAAAAAATTGATTGTGATTACACAGGTGTGTAAAAATATCGTTTTACAGAAACGCAAAAATTAGCAAAAACCCCTCACCACGTATACCTGTATTCGGATATATTTTCCATCAAATAAGCAAATGGGTTTTTAATTCAGTAATACAAGCTAAAAATCCGTAGAAATGAAATGAAATTTTTTAATTTGAGTATCTAAACAATATTATATAAACAGCTAAAAATTTCCATTTACGCGTTATCAACGATAGAAAAGGTAAAAAGGGAAATTTAGCCAGAGAATTTTTGCGTTTGAGTTACCCGATATTGTTAGACACCTTGTATGAATCGTGATGTCACGTGTCATGGCTATGGCAACGTTGGAATATTTTGCGAACAAATTGAACAAAATGGTTCTTATCAATCTTATCAATGTTTTGAATTAATGAAGATTGAAAAAAAAATCTAAAACTAAATGTGAAAAATTTAGTTTTTAGCTGTTTTTTTATTCTCTACGCGATATGATTAGCTGTGTTTGATTAAATTCAATAAAATGTGTGGTGCTCCTGGTGCAGTAACCCTGGAACATGACCTTATGGTTGTCGTATGGATTATTTTTTGTTAGAATATCTTTAATGTACAGTTTTCATGTTGTGAAGTGTTATATACTTATGTTTTGAATGAAATAAGCAGTATCTTTTGTTGGAAATTGTGGCTCACAGTTGCCTCTTGTTATTTTGACCAAAAATTGCATGGTAGAGTAAAATTTAAATTATTCGGTATTCAAAATCTTCCATTTTGTAACATAAGTACTAATATAGTACGAGAAGGTAAGTATGTACAAATTCTACTCAATAGTATATGCTATAAAAAAATGTTTTCAACGTATCAGTTCAGTATACGTTTGGTTTTTTTTGTTGGGGCAATGGCGGGAAAACAACACACTATAAATTGGTAATGTGTAGGTCTACATATTATAACGATTCTAAAGTACGAGATTTTACAAAGTATTTAAAAATGAAAGTTATCTGACAGTGTTTTTACATCTTTCACGATTCAGTACCAGCTTCTTTAGGAACATCACGTTTTTCTTGCGCCGGTTCTTCAGTCTCGATTAAAGTAGAAGGTACAAGAGGTGGCTTAAAGCCACCATACTCTACATATAATCTCCTAAGGTGGTGATGCCTTCTAGAGAAAGAATCTTTAGGATTACGTTCTCCAGGTACTCTGTCAACAACATACAATGGCACGTAATACATATGAGATGGTGGATAAACAGAATCCCATACAGGATGACTGGGTTTAAAGGGGGCTTTTTGCTGCGGGGCACGTTTTTCTTTTGGATAAGATTTCAGTATATTGTTGTATGGAATGATGTGACTTTTGGGTGAAGCGTTTGGTGGTACTAGCTTTTGTTGATGAATGGAATGGTGTGAAGGTTGTTGTGCAAAGTTGTTTTTAACATATGGAATGAGTTGAGCTGCAGGTAGATTTATTGTGGTATATGGTAATCCTATTTGACGTCGTTGATCAACTTGTTGCTGCAGATAATGTGGTTTGTAATTGTGTGGCTTACGAGGTGCTTCAAATGGTTGCTTGATGTTATATTGAGAGGCAGAATAATCTTCGATTGATTTCACAAAAGAGTATTCAGATTTTGGGATTGCATCTTGAATCTGTGGTTGTTGTTGTTCTGGAACTGGCCTGATAGATTCGAGTGTATCAGGAAAGGATGTTTTGTTATCGTTGGCATAATTTAAAGGTATAACATTAGGTTGATGTTGTAAGACTGGAATGGGAATATAATGAAATTCTGAATTAGGTAAAAGGTAAGGTTGAGGTATGGCATCAGGTTTGAGGACAGCTTGCGGAAGTTGCAAGGCAACCACTGGTTGTTCAACTGGTGGCTGCAGGTAAACATTATGCTGAGGTAAAACTACATGGGGTTGAGAAGGCACCAAGTTCAAAGGAAGATCGTTTATATGATTGTCATTTTCTGGTACAAAGTTCACAGCCAGTGGTAACGATTTAGCTATATCAACTGTTGTAGTGATTACAGCCTGTTCCTCAAGCATTTGCGGTTCAATAACTACATCTACCTGCGGTTTTATTATATCCACTTTGGTACCATCTGCAGCAGCTAGATATTTAGGATGAGTATCAGTCGACGTATCATTATCATCACTACCAGCAGAGATCACTTGTTCATCTGGTAACTCGTGGTATTCTTCATGTTGAGCGGAATCTACCGCAAGGTCTGGCCTAGTATCTATCTCTTTTGTCACATTATCGCTACTCGAGATTATTTCACGTTTAGTATTACTTGAATTTGATACTATGATTGGTTTTAGTAGCTTTGTTCTGGCAGCAATTATTCCAGGTAACATAGAAACAATGTTTCCAACGAAACCATTGGAGATTTCATTCAACTCTGGTTGTAAATAAGTATCATCAACTGATGGATGTGGAGCCAAAAGAATGGGAGGTATTGTGTCAATGGTTTGTGGTTGGTTATAAACAGTGTCGCGAATTATATCTTCATTGTTTGGATAAGTTGGAGTTGTGCTGCTGATATGTTCAAAAGTGGATGATCTGCCTTCACTATTGGATAATGTAGACGAAGGGGAATATTGTGTCTGATGATCTATTGTGCTACGTGAAGAAATGGTGGTTGCAGTGTTGTATAATATGGTGGGGTCAGTTGATGGAACAATTGCCTCATAAGATGTAGAATTCTGCTCAATGGTTGTAGATGAGTGATTTTCAGGCTTAATCCAGGTTTCTGTTGTTGTTGTTGTTGTGTGATTGATACTGGAAGATGTCTGAAAATCACATTGAATAATGATGTTAAATAGATAATGGTAAGGCTTTTACTTCATTCTTCTAGCTGCACATTATCTTGTACAGAATATCTTCCCTATCATACATACCTCAAAAGGAATGGCAGCTCTACCATAAGAAATCCTTGCACCGCTGTGACCAGTTCCCATGTGATTCATATAAATCACCTTTGGATGATATCCAAAATTATCAGTGTAGTATTCGACATTCTGTCCGGAGCCACCATTCAGCTTAACGAAGTATTTACCTTGCGTGTAGGAACCATCTCTGTAAACTTGATGACCATGTTGGCCCCCTTCTGAGCCACGCACTGTGTAGCTATACTTGTATTTAGGGACCAGTGGTCGCTGTGTAACAGACAAACAAGAAAAATGCAGATTAATCATATGTTCAATGAAAACTAACGTAGGGGTATATGCATACACATGTTTTTTAGCCTCAATTTTTAAAATTATTTTGTTAAAAAAAATCAGGCTAGTATGGTCTATAACACTGCAGCAAGAGGAGGGGAATATTAACAAAAGTCCCCTTTTTAATCGTGGAAACAGTCGATTTCTTTGCATAATTTCTGCTCAGACAGAGCCAAGAGGTTAAAATATAGTATATGATTTGGTAAATATTCCCGTTAAATTGAGTTAAGAGGTTGAAATTCAGTATTCAAATTTATAGTAGTGTATTGTACCTTTTCACAGCTGTAAAAATGTAATTTTAGGACGATTTTTAGCATTCTTAGAATTTATCCTTCATACATTTCCGCTACAGATTTAGCTACAAAGTAGTAGGGATTGTAAATATTCACCTTGAGGGTTTCAATTATTCACTGTAATAACCTTTATTAAAGCTACAGTTACAGAAATAGCATCGAAGAAAGTCAGCGAATCGTGCACATAAATTCAAAATTTTATGAAAATCAGGTTGAAAAAGCAATGTTTTATATGTATGAGTAGAAGGTTACTGCTAGAGTTGAACATATACTAATTTCCAAAGATATTTCTGCCCATGTGGCAAGTAGCTTTTAGCACACGTGAAGCCCGCAGGGTTTCAAACTTAAATTGGTCGAGTGCATACAAACTGAATTTATATATGTTCAATTATTTGTGCTTGAAATGAAAGATATCCTGTTCGAAACGAACTGGTATCGCGTGGACTGTCGTATATGGTTCGCGGAGTATTTATATATGGGCAATTGGTAACACTAAATTGACACAGTATGTTAGGCACGCAAGAAACCACTTAAATAGTACCTTATCTTACCTTAGTAGTTGATACATTCGTTTTAAATCAGTATATTCATAATCATAATGCGTGTTAAATGTACACCTGAAAAGGTTTTTAGCCGGATTTTCTTTCGTAACACACTATGAAAAGGAGGAAGTGGTCGTTTTCAGACAAAAGTAGAAGATCAGATATGTATAAGATTGTTTTATGACTTAAACTTGTGAAATGTCGATTACATTGTGTGAAGTGCATTTTTGGGAGGTTCATTGATCGAAGACTCCTGCAATATTGCCATATTGACCATGAACTAGGTTTTGTATGTCTATTTCTCTTTCCTTTGCATTTATCCATCCTGTACACGATTTCGGTACTTTACCAAATTCCTCGCTACTGATTGGCTCGTTACACTCTGGCAACTCCATCCACCAAAAGTCACAACATGTAATTGAACTAAACATACTTTAAGACTTTCACCCTAATTTATTTCCTTTTCTCACATTTCAGCATAATGCGAAAAAAGTATGAAATGGTACATCTTACAGTAATTCACAACTTTTTTGAAAACATTTTGATCAAAAATTGATTGTATGCGGTCTGTCTTTAATTCTTGGTGCAACGTTTGGTCAGTGATTTCTAATTCAGCGAATAAATGGTAGTGAAAGCGATCAAAAAACACAAGCAAGAATACAGGATGGAAATTATAATTTGAGTGAAAAGCTTCTACAAATATTAAATTGATCCCATGAACTGAGTAACAAAAATGGAAAACATTCAAATCATTAAAATGAACTCAACAGTAGCACCAGAACTTGAATTTCTCAAACTGAATTATTAGCTAAATCTAAACATATGAATGTGCAGAAATTTTTTGCTTATCTTACATTTTTCTTCAATAAAATTTAACTTTAGCACCTAAATAGTATGCAGCAAAATTCCTGCATCCAGGCATTACAAACTTTAACATATTGCTTTGAAAAATGATTATATGAGAATCGCATCCTCAGTTATGGTATTTTGAATTTTCAATACTATAAGCAGGTAATTAAGAATTTGCTCATTTTTCATATCAGTATCGCGAGAAGTTGAAAAGTGAAGAAGAAGCCGAAAAGAAGTTGATTTATCAGATCTGTTTTTTATTATTCATTCATATCATCAAGAGAAAAATTAGTCAGTCTCAGCAGCGCGTGATTGTCATGAGTGCCAATGGTGGGTGGTAGTTTGATCAATTTGGGGTGAGGAATTTGGTAAAGTGCTGAAATAATGTTCAAAACAGATAAATGCCTTTCTTTCTTCCCAATTCATCAAACATATTCTAACTATTCCTCAATTTGCTTATAAGTTTTTGGTCTCATGTGGACCATTGTGATATTCAATCGGTAATGTGGATATGTATGAAAATGTAAACAAAGCTGCTGTTATTGAATGTATCAGTAGAATCAGTTGCATATTGATTACTCCCAATCAGTCGATTAGTAAACATTGAAGAATAAAGATCATCTCCTTAATCGAGCATATTTTTGTGAGCTCTTTTAGAGCAGTTATGTATCTTACATTTCTGGAAATACTTTTTTGGCGCAATTCCTATTCCAGATTTTCAGCCATATTTGGTGTGTTTCTAAAAGTTAAAAAGAGGTGAAATTATTCCTCCTAACCTTCTATCAAATGATCCAAATTGTAAACTCTCAGATAAGTTTTACAACTTTTTATTGAGTAAATTTTTTTCAAGGGACTGCAGGCATTCTCTAACATCCTGTCTCTTCTTTCAAATTAAGGCTATCATCAAAAAATCCAACGCAAAAAACATCGTAATTTGCTGAAATAGCTTCTGTTATCATTTTACTGCAACGTACGGAGGGTGAAGTTGAAAAAGAGTAAAGATTGTAAGTTGACGTTAACTCATAGCTAAGACGCGACGTGAGATTTACAATGTTCTACATTTTGCAATTAAATGCAACAAATTAGCGAAATTCCACTTTCTCGTGTATTGCAATGTTTCGTCTACGATGGTACATATAGGTATGTATGTATTTTTAGTATTACGATCGCGAGCAGCTCGTTGACTCTTGAGAAAAGTGCCACTGCGCTGGTCAATTATCGTCGCGATATGATGTGGTTTTGCGCCATTTGTCTCTGTTGGAAGTCTCTCAGCTTTATATGTACAGCTTGTTGTACGAGACTATAGAGATGGCGGATCTGAAACAAATCCTACATAAAAGGGGCGACTACGACGACGATATAAGTGACCGAGCGACAGAGATGGAGATGAAGAACAAGATGAAAGAAAAAAAAAAAAATCAGTTTAATTATCATGTCGTCGCGTCGTAAGGTCGTACACGAGTAGACTACATTAGAGCTAGACACGTATTACGACGACGAGTAGATTACGGATAGGATGACGTGTGTGTGGAGAGGTCCAAGGTTGAACAGGAGGAGAAGATGAAGGGATTGTACGGTGCGTAGATATCGATGATGTCGCGCTAGACGTCTTGGTTTGATCGAGAAAGCTATATGGGAACTGGTTCGGTCGGTGGCTGCATAGATCCATAATGGCCAATGCGATCATCATCATAATCATCATCATCGATTTAATTTGATGGGAATATTAAAATTTGTGTCAGGTAATTGTAGTTTATTAGTATATTAGCTATATCATATACAAATGAAAACAACGAACAAGAACTAGGTACCATGCGTATATATGTAAATTATGGATGTATTTTTTTGTTTCTACGTTCGATGAAATTTCGCATCATTGGCATCATGGCTGGAATCTGCTCGTATAGGCAGCTAGATAGATATAGGCACTGTAAAAAGTGGTGCGCGCGTGTTTGTGTGTGGGAAGACGAAGAAAGTTCATTTCATTAGCGCTTCTAAACGGGTAATTAATTCGGTTCCCGGCCGCGGCCGTTCGCGAGCCGGGGCGATAATGAGGCGCCTCTCGTGAGAACAACTCTTAAAAACTCGATTGCTCCAGTGTTGTTGTTGTTGTTGGTGTTGTTGCTGTGCAAGTATACGCATAGAAATCAAATTCTCTAATTGTGAAAACAATACAAAATGATGCGGATGCCACCGTTACCATCGTGAGCTGCGAGCTGCGAGCTGCGAGCTGGTCACGTTGTTTAGCGAAATTGAAAACGAATAAGGGCCACGAACGAACGACCAAAGATTTGCACGGATAACTTTCTTATGGTAATTTTGCATCTCGAGAGATTTGGCACCTTGGTGAAAAATTTACCATCTCGAACAGATGCATGCTCATTGCCGCAGAAGGCTGTTGACCAATCGATCTAACGGGCCTCGTAATGTACTCGTATTTGTATCTTATGAGCAGTATAGAAGGTCAAGAGCAACGCAGCGTGACTCGTGGAGGCGTGATTTTTGGTACGAGATTGTTTGCCAATGATGGTACGATGCTTGTCTCGTTATGTTGTTATAGTGTTGTATATTGTAGATTTATCGAATGCAGTAGAGATTAATTTATATTCTTACGTAGTCTGAATAATACAAGAAGAAAGAATGAAATGAAAGTAACAAGTTGCGGAATCTATTTAAAATATATTAAGCACAACCTTCGCCGATGGAGCAGATATCGATTTGCGAATTTTTATTACACCGCGATAACAATGCGGGCAGTTGTAATTACTTGTTGTGTTACGAGTTCGAATAGAAGGATCCTCTTTATGGACAATTTTGATTGAATTTTTTATTTGGGAAAGTTACATGATGAATGAGATTTTCAAGACCGGCGTGTTACTTTTGAGGTCATTTTATGCATAAGTACTTGGATCTGTATCATAAACAGAGAGTTATTGCGAATCTTGAGCGTTTCAGCCAGAAATAAATTATGGACTTTGATGAAATTTATGTACAGTTTAAACGCTGATGCTCTAAGAGTTCGTTCTGAGTACTTTAGACAGCAAATTCAAGACACCAGTCAACGCAAACAACAACAAATAACTGTAACTCGATAGCATTTGTGAGGGTAACGCAACCACCTTACAAATCAAAATATTTACTTCTCCCCTTAGACCCACTTTGAAGATAGCGTCATCCTTGAAGATACCCTGTCCAGATTGAGATTGGTATCTCAGTTACTGCCAGTACAACCAGTTCCACATGCTTCTCCTGGATTAATAGCCAATAGAATCAACATCAATGGTCAACACAACAACATCCATTCAACTTTAACCTCAACAATAATTCAACTACTTAAAAACAATAGACTAGAAGTGTCATACTATCATCTGTTTGATTATCACCTGTACTCAACCTCCACCCAACATCTGATGTTGCTGGTGATTAGTGGAAAATACTCTCTCGCCCCCCCCCCAGATGAACTATCCATTAGAAACTCTGCTACCCTACTGGAATTATCTAGCCATGAAGAACCTAATTTCGAAGGATATTGGCAAATATCTGTCAAGAGTGGTGCACATGACCCATGGCTCACTCGCTCTTTTTTTCAAACCAACTTAAATGGGGGATGTGGAGGTGAAACCTCTAATCAACTACCCCTCCCGTTTGTGATTGATTTTAATTTGAAATAAGTTTTTTGAAGAAAAAAAAACTTTCTAGTGAGAAGATCGGAGAGGAGCGGCCTTTTTTCAAAGTCAAAAAGAGGGAAAACCATCCATGTCTTCTCCTAATTGACGTTGGAGACTGATTTTTGGATATGATATACAATTTTGGATTTTCTTCGGGTTGGCTAAAAGGAACAATTTTTATGATTTTTGTCTCTCAGCACCTCCGGCTCCAAATTCGGACCTAACTGAATTTTAACCCAAGGCCATTTTCATTCTAAAATATAAAATGACATGACAATCGAAGCCTATTCCCTGAAATTGGATTGATTTTGGTTGGTACCAAACTAAACAAATAATTTTTTAGTTTTGGAAGGGTGATCGTAATGGTCTTGTAGGGTTTTAAAACTGGTTTTGTTGATATGACCCCCCCCCCCCGCTCATTCGCCATGGGTTGATAAACCCTAATAGCCTGGTTTTCATTGACAATATTACATTAAAAAATCAAGCTAAAAAGGACCAAAAGATTATAAAATATATGTTCAATAATCGCACAAATTGTTTAAAATATGGAAATATTGCTTCTAAACCTATTTTTGAAGTACCATCAGAATTATTACAATATGATAAAAATATCTGTGGAATTATGTAAAAATTGTTCAAAATTTAAATAAATCCCTTAAAGACTTAAATGAGCATCAAACGCATTAAAAAGAATTAAAATCTGTAGTAATTGGGGTTCTGTAAAGTTTTGAGCAAAAATGTTGGTCAAAATTTCCCTTCTTCACACACACACAGCAAGAAATCCTGAGATTTGAAACTTTCAAAATTTTGAAAAATTCAATGCCAGGATCTGTATTGTTGATGTGAAAGCGTGAAATTTCAATTTATTGTTAAATTTCATAATGATTCATCGGGGCCTTGATTGATATTTATTGTACTTTCAAACATTACTGTGTGTTTCCACTACCTCAGCAGGCTCCTTTGAAAAGTTTGGCTTTGTGAAAATTCTCTTTTCTTCTTGGTTTTCTCAGGCCAATAATTAAAGAGGTTTATAAACTTTTTAGATCGGAAAATTTTAGTCATCTGCTAGAAAATTCACTCGAAGCCCAAAATATCAAAATAAACTTAATTGCTTACTTCATAGATCCATTAAAATAGTATCTCATGATTTTGGTGATATCATTTTCAAGCATTTATTTGAAGGAGGTGTATGGTTTTTGTATTCAGCTTTCGAAAAACTATCCAAATTCCTAATTTAGTGAACTTACTCAATTTAAAGTTGGGTAGTTTTTTAGATTCAGAGTCAGAGTTGGATGAACCCACCGTAACACCGAGAAAATCTCGGTGGGTGGGAACAGATTGGCAGGCCACGAAGCAACCCTAAACATATTTAGACGTGTTTTTCATTCGTCTGAATCGAAATTTTCTCAGATTTATTGATTAAAATATTAAAAATAGTCGTTAAATCAATAAATTTTCGCCCTCGCTTCGCTCGGGCACTGTCATTTTCATTTGGGCCAACTACTGAGGTTAGGTTTGTGGCCGCTCAGTTGAAATTTGCCCGGGCCACTCTAAAAAGTTTGTTCAAATCTGATAAGAGTACACACATTGTTTCAAAAAATTACCTTCATATATTAAAGTAAGACGATCGAGGAGCTTGGCATGGTCATTGTCGTATTCTAATCGTCGAAGTGAAACGACGGGTACTATGTATGAATTATATTCCTATACGTACTTGTACGCAAGAAAAATATCCAAGTATATAGGAAATCAATAATTACTGGTTTTAGTGAATTTACTTCGATGAACTTGAAACCTAATATTATGATAATTTTGAGAAAATCTAATATGTATATTCCATTAACAATGGAGAAGCGCCGCTAATGCACGAGTAACTGGATGCATTAAGAGTTTCATTAGCATAATCGAACGATTCTGCCGAATTGAATATACGAACCTGGACACCTCACTTATTCAATATTGTAGCATGTTTAGGTTCGGATGATGAGTTATCTAGTTTAAGTACACACGGTAGAGAGTTTCGAAAAATCAAAGGTGAGGGTCGACAGCATTGACGTTGCGCTGGTTGAGATGCACGTGCTCTAGTTTCTACTTGTACAGAACAAGTTGGCGATAATTGTTGTGATGAAATCGATAGAGTCGGACCAAACCGACCACAATAGAGGAAGAGGTAAGAATGATAGAAGATATGATAGCGAAAGTGTTACTTTGTATTGGAGGAAGCTACGAGATGGTAATTGACACCGATGACCCGGATATGCAACATAAGATTTTCCTAAGCTGATTGAAAAATTGATGTAATTCGTATAATTCGATAGGTGGAATTTTTAGTAGTTTTTTATTTTTTTTTAATAACTACGACTACGATGGAAGATGATTTGGGTTCGAGAGAATTGTTGTTCATCTTGAAGGGTTTTCATTTTCACCGTTGTTGAAGACCTCTGTTTGGTCTAGAGTATGGAATTCGGTGTGTTCCTTAAGAACAAATTATTTGAAAATGAATGAATTAAAGATGAATAATGAATCTAGAATTTTTAGGTAGATACTCGAAGTAGTTTATATCTTTGTGTACATGAACCATTTCTTCTGACTTCTGAGCCATAACCTGTACAGATACAATGAGAAAATCATAAATGAGCAAATGAATCATTTTTCTTAGTTGCTTGTCCCTCATGAATTGTAGTTTTTTCATTAATCGTTCAGATATGAGTGAAAAAATCTAATCGATTCCTTCAACGAAACGTTTTCATGTTGATTTGACTCATGTTTCCCATTGAATAAAGTAAATCGTTTGAGGAAGAGTAGGTGTTGTAGACCTGATTGTTAGACTATGAATTGATTTCAAAAATAGATAAGTAAATTATTTTTACAGTGTATATGAAACGTTCTGATGCAAATTTAAAGAAATGAACGTAAATTTTTTTGAAAACAAACTTGGTAAGTGATTCATTTTTGAACGATCAACTCATTTTTGATTCGTTTGCTCGTGTAAAGATGAGCTGTACGCTCGTGAGTTGCAAATGACTCGTTTAAAAATTTATAGAAATCTTAGTCAGTTCCTGCAAAGAATCATTTTCATACAAGAATCATTCGCAAACGATAATTCTTTATTCTTAAACGAAGTTATATTTATACGTAGTCGTGCAAAAAATAGCATTTCCTTTGAAACCGATTTTGTCCCCGTTTTTGAATCGATGTGCCGAATGAATCATTTGGGAATTGTGAATTGGAGAATGAAGGAGTCATATATGTAAATAAATCATACGAGAAGTTTGGAAACAAACTTAAAAAAAAAAATCAATTCTTGAAAGATATTTCTGTTTATGAAACGTTTGCGAACGATTCATTCATTTCTGAATCGTTTGTTACGAAATGAATGTTTATATATTCTTGAGTGAACTGTTGATAAACAAAACAGACAGAATGAAGAGCCGAGTTCAGAAAAAAGTAACTATTGTTTATTAATCGTTCGCGAACAACTGATTCATTTCTAACTGATTCATACTTTTAAACCCATCTTTGAAGGAAATTATCATCTTTTGTCAATCGTTCGCGAACGATTGACTCATTTCTGAGTCGTTCTTCGCTGAATTAAAGTGCAGTGACTTGTTAATAAACAAAACAGACCAAATAAAAAGTTGAGCTCGAAAAAAATGACGATTGTTTGTTAATCGTTCGCGAACGATTAGTTCAATTCTGAATTTTTCATCTGTGAATGAAGTCTGATATTTGTGAGTAAATCGTTCATAAACGAATTTTAAAGATCGATTCCTGCAAGATAATATTCCTATTTTTGACTCATTTGTGAACTAATGATTCATTTCCAAGTTGTTCGTTATCGAATTGAAGTTCATATTGATTAAAGAGCCATTCATAAACAAAACAAACCTAAAACAGAGTTGATTTTTGAAAGAATATGAATATTTGTAAGATGTTCAAGGACGATTGATTAATTTCTAAGTGGTTTGTCGCTGAATTCAAGTTCATATTTATGTGTGACTCGTTCGTGAACGATTGGTTCAATTCTGAATTTTTTATGCATGAATGAAGTCCGATATTTATGAATGATCGTTCATGAGCGAATCTTGAAGATCATTCTTACAAGATATTATTTCCGCTTGTGAATCGTTCGCGAACAAATGATTCATTTCTGAGTTGTTCATTACTGAATTGAAGTTCATATTTATTAAAGAATCGTTCATAAACAGAACAAACCTAATTGAGTTGTTTCTTGAATGATGTAGTGATCGTTTGTAAACGTTCGTGAACGATTGGATCATATCTGATCTATTATTTGATCAATGAAAGCTGAATGGCTCATTAATAAATTCATATATCTATTAATGTTCATTCATAAACTAAACGAACTGTGTATGAGTTAACTTTCGAACGAAATGATGGTCTCATGAGAATCATTTGCGAACGATTGATTCATTTCTGAATCATTCTTTGATGAATTAAGACTGATATTTGTGAGTAAGTAAACCTCTAATGAACGAACTTTAACGTTCGTGAACGACTTGACTATTTTGAAATTTTTCAAACATCAATGGATAAATTTCTGGAGTTATCAGTGGAAGAATTTTTGTATGAAAGAAGTGTAGTTCAAATTTAAGGTCGTTCACGAACGATTTGTTCGTGAAACAATTCTACTCAGATGGGATTTACTCGACCCTAATCCTTTTTATTTTTTTCAAGCAAGAAAAAACCGATCAAACTATCAATTAGCGAAGAATACTTCGATACGTATTAACGTAATTCCACTCCCATTTTCAAACCTTTTCAACAAAGTTTTTCTCTTCTTCTTGAGCAATCAAATAACGGTAATGAGCAACTTTATTGGAGCCTGAAGGCAATAACACGTTACTATTTCTGGACAGTTGTTTGCGTTTTTTTTTTTTTTGACATGGCGTTTCTCGTTACAAGTTCTAATTTCTCTAATAAGATAATTTCTTCATTTTAGACGTGTACACACGCACACAGCCTCAACCATCAATGGCACCCCAGTCCCAGTGATTAGTTGAAAACTGCCTACTACTTATGAATACAGCAGTGACTACATAATTTCTAAAACTCGTACTGTTAGAAGGTGAGGTATTGGCAAATATACATAGCAATAGTCTTCAGCTTCACGTATTGTGTCGAGTTGTGATAAAAAAATCTTCCTGTGTCGTGTAGTGTACATATACCTCTTTGCAAATATGTAATTATCTAGCTGCACGCGATCCACGATGCCCGAAGGCGTTTAAGTAAATTTTCGATTCGATCGTGTGCATTTTAAATGCGGCGATAACGATTTGCAATGGTCAATGTCTCTATTAGAGCGAAATTTCTTTCGCTATTGAATGATGGCTCGGCTAGGGTTGACGTACTGGAGTAAATAAACAATGGGTGATGGATAAATCAATGATCATTCGATATAGAACAATCGAGAAATTTTTTTTAAGTCAAGGCCCTATGCCTAGGTTTGGAGTTGGTGCTAGAAATGGCGATTCTTTACCCCTAAAATTATTTACTGTACTTTGACTCTTAGGAATGTGCAGTTTCAGTAAAATAGGTTAAAATATGAGAAATGTTTTTTTTTCCTAATTCATCTACATTACAATCAGTTTAAACAATCAGAATAAGTTTAATAATTATTTCGTGAAACTCCTACAGAGTATCTACCTGTATGCTGGACTTTGGAAGTCATGAATTTTATCTAAAATGGTTTCCCCAAATTTATAACTTTACTTCCTTTAATGGATGGCTAAGTAACGCAAAAAGGACCGCATAGCTGAGTGGACCTGGGAGACCGTAGTATCCCTTACGATATTTTGAGTGATTTTTTTCACTTGTCCATCGTTTTTAGCCCGATTTTTGAGCCAGATTTTTATTTTATTTTTTTACTCTCAGAAAACTAAATCATTTGCTCAGCTCAATCCCAGTCAAAAATGATGAAATTTGGGAAATAAAGTTAGATTGAGGAGGTGAATTTGATATTCGGGAGTGGAGATGACTTTGGGTCAAAATTTAGTTGAGCCTATATTTGGAGGAGGCGGTGCTAAGGAGCGAAAATCACCAAAATAGTTTCGTTTTGAACGAATCGATACTCAATCCAAAGTTGTATAACATATCCAAAATTCAGCCTTCCACGTTAATTAGAAGGGGAGACATAGTGGTTTTTCCTATTTTTGATTTTGAAAAAAGGGCTGTCCCTTCCCTATTTCCCCTCCAAATTGAGCTAGGAAGTTGAAATCTGCTATGTAGACCTGATAGGGGGCATAAATATGCTTTTTGGGGGTTTCAACTTTTCATTTTGAGTTCGTTCCTCACCTAGCTCCCCTCTAAATTGAACTATAAAGTTCAAATTTGGTATGTAGATTTAGTATAGGTTCTTGATGTGCTTTTGGAGGTTCCGATTTTTCAGCCTTTTTTCTCGCCCTCATAGTGCCAAAAATATAAATTTTTGGTTGGTTTCGCTAGTCATAAATAAGTTTGTTGCGTCTTGTAGGGTTCGGCCCATTGTCATATTCACATTTTGTGTAAGTGTTTGAGTTTTTTGAGCTTGTAAGCCCCCTTGCTACTTTTTTACTTGTAGCTGTCTTCCAAGGTTCTCCAGTGAGTTAACTAATGTCACTGGCCTATCCTCCAACACAACTCTTGTGAGGTTTTGGGCAGTTTCACCAAAACTTACATTGGGCGCCAATGTTAAAGTTATGGATCGTCCTATTCGATCATCATAACTCTGAACTACTTTCTGTACTTGTTAACCAATTAACGACACTGTTACACTGTACTGTAGTTTTATTTCACATTTACCATAAAATTAAATTTTTAATTAACACGAATAGCATCTTCTTTGATGCTTGGATAGCTACTAACTTTGTTCTCACATAAACAGAATTACCACTTATACTATTTGTGGGCCATCCTACCTAAGACAACTCTTCTAAAGTCTGATTTTCTATGTCATCGTATCAATGAAAACCAAGCTATTAAAGACCTGCAGTGGATGGAAGGGGAAGTAAAAACAAAATTTGCTTCAAGGTCCTAGAATACCATTGTTGCCATTTTTGGCCATGTCAGATATTTATTCCTCTTAACTTTTTTAGCATGATTTTGCATGTACCAGCAGAAAAATGTGAAAGAAAGGTAAACCTGCGCAAAATGGTTAGGAAAGGTATTTTTTTGGCCCAATGTACCAGTAAAGGTGCGTTACTAAACATATCTAAAATCCTCAAAAACCTTGCTATTCCATCTTCTTTTTTAAATGCACTTTTGAGGAGCCTTGCGCCCTGTTGTAAGCAAATAGGTGAATAATTATAAGCGAAATATGTATATGGATGTTTACAAGAAATTATACCTCTGTATTAAGAATTGGTATACTAAATATCGAAGTTAGCAATTAAGTTTATAAACACCTTTGGTCACATAGACCATGGTGATACAATATTTTTAATACCATCTATGGAAATGGTTTAAGCAGACGAAATCATATAAATATAAGAAAACAGAACATGAAATTTAGTTTCAAAACAAACCTATAATTGAGACAATAAACGCACACAAAAACATACGTGTTAATTATTTGTCGTGTCACGAATTGACATAGGACATCCTCCCCCTCCCCTTAGTGACATTTTCATAAAATTGGAAATGAGGCATCAAACAGCATTAAAATTGGTCCCTTACAATAATTTAGTTGCACATGGGAGATGATAAATATAATCGAATATTGAAGGCTACAGGAAGGAGTAGTAGAGAAGTGAGCGTCCATAATTTACCACAGTCACTTTTCAGATCTTGGGAACCAACCTGCTCTGGAAGGTTTGGGAATTCCATCTGGGGGCTGATTCACCATTATTAACTGACTATGCTCTTTAGAAAATAACAGTTTTTTTTTTTAAATTTTTGCCCCAAAATTAGAGGTTTAAAATAAATGTCAGTATTATAAATAGAATATTTGTAGTTAGCCTAAAATGTCAATACTTATAGATACATCACTCTTGATTTTTCCCTAAAAAGGAGTTGAAAAGAGGAGATGAAATTTTAGGATTTTTAAAGATTTCGGGTATGTTTAATAAAACACCTTTACGAGTAAGATGAGCCAAAAAAACCTTCCTTAACCATTTTGTCGGGGTATATTGTTATTTCTATGGCACCATTAACAGGACCGTAGCAAACTACTTGTGAAGGAAGAGGGGGGAGGGGGAGTTGAACAGACTATTTTTTTTCAAATGACGAGCTAATTTTTCCGACTAAATCTTCGATTTTCAACAAATTGAATTAGTCAGGAATGTTTACTGGGATAGAGGGTTGGCAAATTTTTCCCCAGTTATATAAATGAAGTGAATAATACAGAGTAGATTTGTACGCAGGGCGAGCAAAGCAAGGGCAAAATTTAAAAAAAAAAATAGAATTTTCAAATTATTAAAAAGAATATTTTGAGGTTATATGAAAAAATAGAAAGGTTTTCAGTTTTCACAAGTTTTTCGAATTCAGTGACCACACTTGCGTTCTAGGAAAGGAGAGATTTCATGGGATTTGTTTTTTGAAATATTGATAAAAAATGTAACCCAAGGAGTGGATCGAGGGTGAAAACTTGGAAAATATGAACAGAAAACTCGAGAATTTGTACCTTAAAGCATATTTCTCAATATTCTTCGAAATTATCCAACGTCAAATTTTAAACTTTTCCAAATAACTTGAAGCTTATTCCTTTTAGGGCGACTCACCCCCCCCCCCCGCTCTGACTAGTAGTACTGTCAATGAGAACCAGGCTATTGTGGTGTATCAACGTTGGATGCCCGGGGGCGGGGAGGGGGGGTACGAGCGAAATTCGTTCTAGGGTCCTAAAAGACCTTTAAAACTACTTTTTTGCCATGCAAGATTTTTATTTGTTCTCCAACGAGGCTAAAATCATTTGCTCATCTCGATACCGATCAAAAATGATAAAATTTTGGAAGTAGGGTTGGATTGGCGACAGATTTGGTATTTCCAATTGGGGATGGCCTCGGATCAAAATTCAGTTATGCCAGAATTTGGGGGAGGGGGTGCGGGGGGGCTAAAATCGTAAAAATTATTTCTTCTTAAGCCAATAGATAGGCAATCTGAAGTTGTATAACAAATCCAAAAATCAGCCTCCTAGGTCAATCAAGAGTGAAGATGTCGAGTGGTTTCCCCTTTTTGACTTTGAAAAAAGGGCTGTTTCTCCTCTATCTCCCTTACAAATTGAGCTACGCGATTGAAATTTGGTATGCAGACTTGCTAGGTGCCGTAGATATGCTTTTTGGGGATTTCGACTTTTCAGACCGATTGCACCCCTTACAACGCCGAAAATGCGCTTTTTGGCTGTACACAAAAAGTGGGAGGGGTGGGGGAAACAAAAATGTTAGAAATAGGGTACGAAAAAGTCATGAAAACCATGAAATTCAACTTGAAACAACCAGTATTGACACCTTGGTATCGAATAATTTTAATTGCAAGCAAGAAAATGTTCACATTTTTTGATACCTCCAAAATTTTAGGACTTCAACGTCCTTCGAACTCATCAAATGAAAATACATAGGTAATATAAATGTGCCTGTAAAGTGAAAGAAAAAAATTTAGGGGACATGCGTTTTCAAATTCTATCACTTCCCATACCTACATAAACGATACCCGACCCCCCCCCTGTAACATATCAAATGCCCTTACTAAATTTGTGCGATGATAATGTAGGTAGTCGGAAATATAATGTATTTTATTACGTGTCGGTATAGATGTGGTGTAAAACCGCAAAAATGATAAAAATTTTTCATTTCTGCCGGTATAATGATGACGATAATAATAATAATAATAATAATATGTATTACATAGAGAGAGATCATTTCTCTAACGCACGTGTTTGTGGTATGTGGGTTTAACGAGATGTTTAATGGACATATCCAGAGCACGCGGCGGCTTCCTCTCATTATTTCGTTTCCTCTTTCAGTATTTGATTATCACAGTAGTTCGTATACTTGACGTATGTGTAGCTATGTAAAAGGATAGTAGTACTGGTAATACTTTCCTCCAACATATATAAAGATAATATATACCAACCAGTACCACTATACCAGTACACTTGTATTCTACTGCCATGCATACTACAATGTTTGTTGTTTGGCCACCGTTATTTGATCCTATCATCGGCCATTGTCTTTATTTTGCGGTTTAATTAGACGATAGGTGAAGTTCGATGCTTATCGGATGAGTTTTGGTGGTCAAATTCGAGATAGATGAAAAAAAGGTGTACAGTAAAATTATGTGCAGACGTTTGTAGATCTACTAGATACCTATGGTGTGAAAAATCGAAAAATTTTCGACTACGATTCGATCAAACGAAACGAACCGCGATGAAATGTTGGCCGAATAAGGCATCTATATCATTATTAATATCTAATATTTCTAATTTGCATATACCGGTGGTAATTCGGTAAAAAGAGAGCTTGTTATCGATATCTGCGATATAGTTTATTTTTTTTCTCCTCTGGGAAGTAGAGTTGAGATAGTCGGTACGCGTTCGAGCGGAAGAAATTTTCGAAAGGAATTAGCATTTTTTTCTCGATTTGACATATTTAGAGAGAGCTTCTTGAGAAAAAGAACACGACGACGATGCGACCAACGTACACGTTGAACTGAACGACTAAATCAGCGACTAGCAGCTCTCGTTTAATTCCTACACCGATAAGAACTAGAAGAAATTTTTTTTTTTTTGTTACAAAATGATCGATCGAGGTCTTTGATCACGATATTCTGCTGTTGTCGTTGTCGTCGTCGTCGTGTTTTCAAAGTATACTTAGTCTAGGTACTAGGCAGGTTGGTATTGAGATAAGTAGAGGGATTTCTGAACATGGTCTCGTGGATATAGTCGTGGTCTCCTCTGTTGCTCTTTCACTTCCTCCCTCGTACTGCACTGGCGCGAATATGGAGTAGAATGACAACTTTTAGAGAAAGTAGTAAAATATATATACAAGGAGAGCTTAGATCCGTAAAAGAGTGGTTATTTACATTTGTAATTGAAATGTTCGATCAAATTTAATTTTTTTTTTTCCACTTCAAATCGATCGAATCGTGTTACAGATTACGAAAGTTGCACGTGTTAAGTGTGCATACGAGAGTTTCGGGTGAGACTGATTACTAGTTACGTTACGTTCGTTGCGGTGCATTTCCACCGGATATGATGTCGATCGATGGTGGTCTGTTCGTATGTTCGGTTATATTATTATAATAATGGCCAGTTCCAAGCTGTCAGCGAGTTTTGAGTGTTGGATGATGTTGGTTTAAAGTATAAGTATTAGTTGAAGGAAGACCAACGTACTGACGAGTTTTCTTTCATTTTTGGTTATACGTTAGTTCGTTCGAAGTTTCGATGGCTGAAGTGTATGTTAATCGACAAAATTCTACCAGAAATTTAGTCTCGTTAGTGTACCTATCAGTTGGATATTAATTAACAATTATTTTTGGCCCTCTGCTTTTTACCTTTTGAAATTATTGAATTGATTTGTTCTCATAACTAGGGGCTTCGACCCAGGCCCCTTTGCGGCCCAGCCCATTCCTAGCTCCTCACATAAACATTTCAGTAAAAAAATTCTTAACAAAAAATACTTACTGAAGAATGTTTAGAACCTGAATTAGAAATGTAGGTTGCCTATTACTGGAAAACACCTAGGTTTGTTTAATAAGTCGATGAATCAAATTTTAAGCCTAGCAATCGTGATTCAAATAAAGATGAACAAAATTACTATTATTTGTATTTGATTCGATAAATTAAGGGTGACTAAATAACCAGACTTCTTGAAGTCTCCACCAACAGTTTTCATTTTTTCAGGATTTTTAAAATGTTCCACAACGGTTGGATACACAGGCGGATCTAAAGGCGGGCCTGAGTGGGCCTGACTCGCTTGATAATCTCTTCAGCTCGACCAATTTTTTTGATACGATTTGAAAAAAAAAATCAAAATCGTATTATCAATGAGAATTATTAAAAGTTACTTGAGAAGTACGATGACGGACGAGCGTTTGAGCAATTTAAGTGTACTTTAAAAGTTTGGCCAAAAGTTTAGATTTAGACGAAATAGTGGAAGAGTTTGCTATAA
>FIZR01031728.1:0-23036 GCA_900060175.1 Ferrisia virgata | reverse complement strand
AGTTAAATCATAATTTACTTACGAGAGTATTAATAATAATCCTTGGGCAATCAGTCGAAATTTTGTGCTCCACGTAGAACGACGATAGTGACTAGAAGATGCGACGTAATCATTGCAGCCTTTCAAAAAATACTGATCTACAATCATTACAGAATTAAAATTTCACAAATTAAGATTCACTTTAAAAATACATCACAGCTACAATAAGTGGTTCACAAATTAAACTAAAAACAAACGAATCATTTTTGATTAAATAAACGCGGCATGAAATGTCCAAACTTATTAACCAATTTGCGGGCAAAAAAATTCATAATTATAAACCAATTAGCAATAATTACTCACATGGCACAAAGCAACGAAAATTAATCAACTTGAAAACGATAAGGACGGATGGACAGGCCCAGCAATAACATTGAAACAAATTGATCATAATTGATTAATTAAGATGCAAAATATTCAGATCTGAAAAAATGAAAGCCACATTTTAATATGTGGAATGTAGTATACTGAGAAAACATTGCAACAACTTGATTTTGTGTTAACGTTATTAGCATGCAGTTAGAGAAAATTCAAACATTCGAAATAATTGCATCGTTTAAAAAGAAAAAAAAACCACTAAGAAAAATAACACACTCACAACGATAAACAAAGCTCTTCACAGCATCAGCATCCGAACTGAAATGTGCAGCCAACGTATTCTAAAAGAGGACAGCATCTGTAAACTAAAACAACAATAAATAAATTTGATATCAATTTCTAAAGATATTTTTATTTTAATGCCTTTACTGCCTCAACTTCCATACACTTATATCAGTATGACTCATGTATTGGTAGTTTTACCTCTCAAATTCGAAAATGAAAAGAATATCAACCACCTGCTGGTCCATTGTAGTATTGTCAAATGTGCACCTGTGCATCAGTATCGAATTCAATTCAGACCCTTTCCAATTCATCACCTCGCCTAACAATAGAATATGCAGGTGTGTATCATTTTTTTCTTCTCTCATCAGCAGCTTTACTCCTTTCAAATTGAATTTCATTTTGAAAACCTACCATACACCGCAAAATCTATTTAATACCATGCTTCGATGTGTGAAAAATCAGGCTGTTGTTTTCTTCCCAAAATATTTAATTTCCAGACGGTCAAAACGAGAACGACAATAAATGAAAAATCTCGGGAATAATAAAACAACACTATACGAAATTAAAAACAACAAAATAAGAAACAGGAGATAACTTACAGGATGTACTTAATGCGGAAAGCTGAAGCAAACCGGCACATAATAAATTTCACCGAAATCGAAAAATGTAACGTAAGGAATTGAAAAATTCATGGCACAAGCATCAAAATAAAGATAACTCAAGTAAACACGAATTTGAATTTATAATTTACATGCGAAATCTCGAAAAAAATATTTTAATCTTGATGTAATGTAAACAGTAACGAATCGAAAATTTTCAAACTGCAATACAAATACGAAATTCAAAACAAAGCACTGAAGAGTATTTCAGTCGTCGCCACATTCTTGCATGAGAAGAAAACATTCACTTTAATTCGGTACAAATAGACCTGCCGAAATTTTGATTGAAAATACTCACAGAATTGAAAGCTACTGACGTCAATAATTCCACACCGTTTCACCGCACAGTGGTCATCACGTTCTTCCCAACACTCACACGCGAAAACACGAACTGCATTCAACAAACAATAATAATCGCAATAAACAAGAAACTATTTCGAATTTGGTAACGTATTACACGATGACGAACATAAGCATCAATGTCTCAAAGTTACAAGTTTGACACATACAGTTATGAAATGTAACCGACCGAGCAAGACGTGCGTACAATGTTCAAAAGTGATCACAAATTACGAACATTTAATACCAATTTCCAACGAAATTCTAAAATAAATGAAAAAATTGCAAACCAACTCTTACCTTGTATTCATATTCTATACAGCACACTTTTAATAGTTCAACACATTGACTGCCCATCAGTAAATCCAACGATGAAATGTAAGATGAGTGTGGGTTGGAACATAAATTCACGTCATGCGCATTTCTGTGCAGTGCGCAACCACCAAAAAGAAGTTATACTTTTGGTCGCCAGTGTCGCTCTGTGCATTTCTACAAAACAAATAATCAAAATACAACATGAAACATCAAAACAAGCAATGAATGAATAATTTAGAATTTTAATTCAAATTACGATTATGATTATAAGATTTTTCCTTAAAACTTTTCTTCATTTATACACTTCCATAATACAGTATCCAGAAGAATAAAATGATTTCGAAAACCAAAGAGTGAATTTACCTAAAAAGTGAAATAAGGCAACACAAACTCACTTTTCCTGGTTTAACTGTATCAGCAAATTCAAACGCCAATTTCTAAATTATTCTCATTGAGTTAGTATTTTACCAATCACCATGTTGCTCAAACGTTGAATCGGAGAATAAAACATCCATTATTTTGAAGATGAGACGTTTGGACGAAAAGGATGCATAATAAAACCTGATTAAAAACAAACTCAAATTAATCATATCACTGATCATAGCCTCAAGAATAACAGCATGAGTATCTATAAATGAAACAGTCTTGTGGGGAACAAAAATGATCAAAACCAAAACTTATTAACATCGTCTCGCGAAATAAATTACTAACCAATAAGAAGAAAAGATATTAAAAAAATCGATCGTATCAAACTTACGATGATTATAAAATTGTTTATCCTTGTATTAATCTGGTGAGTATTATGTGGGATTCACAGGAACACTCGTGAAATATCCAAACCAAAATAAACTTTGCATACTGCTTCATGTAACTTATATATCGATTCCAAATTTACCACAGAATGTTATAACCAACTGAAATCTACAAAATAACATTAAAATGAAATCATAAATTAATACTTACAATACATTTGAAACATAAAATTCAACCGTACAGTCGCGAACGAAAAGGAAGAAGCGCGTGTGCATGATTTACTACCACTAATGTTGAAGCAAACTAATTCACAATTGCACATTGACGGAAATTTCGTACAAACACAACAAATCACAATAAAACACAGATGCACCGGTACAAAAATCAAAATGTACACTGATTTTACTTACATTACAAACCATGCTTCCAGTTCCAACGGAAGTGCAATTCTATTCGGATAACATAGTTTCACATTTTGAAAATTATTTCATATCTGGTAACCATTACATTCAGTGCACCTTTGAAAAATATTACAAATAACACGCAACACTCGCAAGTTTTGCAATACATTTACAATTAATTTGAAAATGAGCACCGCTGGAGCAAACTTTAACAAGTACACGGACGAAATTGAAATGAGTAATTCAAACGAAAGTATTCGTTCATCACAAAGTACAAAATTGAGCATTTCAATCGGATAATTTCAACATAATTCATAGTTTCAATTTTAATCACCAGGATCGCTAGTTATTTTCTTGGCAAAAATGAGATACAAAAAATAAAAACAATTCAATTGTTAGCGCGACTATCGATAGCTTATAGAACTACTTGAAATCTTTTGTCGGTAATTTACGTAATTTACGCTACGTTTTAAAAAACTAGTAACAATTTTGTTTCACAAATTAATTTCGGCATTGTAATTATCATCTACTGTCAGTCTGTCAATATCGTAACCTTGCAACGTTTTTTTTCTTTTCATTGCACGTAAAGGATAGTTCGGAAGATGGAAAACTTGAACACTCGATCAAAACAACTCTTCGAAATAATTATACGTAGTTTTTTTTTTAAATTCGAAGAAAAAAATTATATGTACTACTAGAACTAAAATTACATGCTTGTAGATGACTCAAAAGTCTAATACCAGTCGTAAGTAAGAGTCTAGTTCACGAATAATATACGCAATACCAAAACCAATCTCTTAACATTGGTAATAATAATTTTACATACTAATGGAACAAAATTCAAGTAACATCTTCGGAAAATCAAATCTGTATTTTTGCCAAGAAATGAAAAAACCGGTTCTTCGTAAAGCGTCGTACGACTTTAATACGAAAATATACTAGTTTATTCGATCAGGTGTAAAGACCTAGCCTAGACTAGATTGACCTAAGAAGCTGATATGCATATTTAAACTCCTGCGTATAGCGCATCTCGAGCTCAATGCAAAACACTACTGTAAGCTGCGAAAATTTGTCGCCTCAAATCCACATCTGTACACTTTCTACGAAACTCTATTCGACGAGGTTTAAAAATATCCCCGTATTATTATCTACTCTTAATTACACCGAAGATAATGAAACCACTTTAAATACCTGCATTGGGTAAGACAAAAGGCGCAAATATCGAACACCTTTATCGGTTAATTAATTGCTTCTTTGTTTTGCTTATTTTTCGAACGCACGTAGACTTATGTTTAGATGCAGACAACGTAAGAAAGTAGTCACTTCGTCACCCGTTGCGAGATGATCCATACACCGATAGCTTCAAGATCCTGTTATCATATTACAGTAAAGTGGACCCCAGACATAGGTACGTTGTTCGTAATTTTTTGACCTGTACGTTGAACTTGATTACCAGTTTACCATCGAGACGGTTAACGAACTGAAGTGTGTCATTTACAGCTGTGATAGTTTTTTTTTTTACTGGAAGAAAATAATAATAAAGACAAATTTTTTTTTTTTGCTCTCTACGTTTATAATCGCGGTATTACGATGCTTCGTATCGGTATCATCTGCACAATAGGTAAGTAAATTAATTACCTATCGGTAGTATTTTTCAAATCTATCGACAAAAAAAACTGTAAATATATATATTTTTTTAGCATTTTTTACGCTTATTAATTTACACGCTGGTTCAAGTTCGACGATTGTTTCACGTACCACCGAATCTGACGAATCAAATTTTTTACAAAAATCAGCAATCGATATAACGAAAATAGTACTCAAGGTTGGTAGGATAATTATAATTTTCCAAAAATTTACCCATCGCTGTTCGAACGTTTTATAACGACACGTGCTATGCTTCTTTTTTTTTTTGTACGTTTAGAAACTCGAAAACAATGAAACCAATTATATTTTCTCTCCGTTCGGGTACACGGTAATTTTAGGCCTTTTAGCCGAAGGTGCTGACGAAAGCACTAAACAAGAATTGGCAAAAATCCTACACTATCCCGATGACGTAAATTTAGTTAGACAAACGTACAAACACACCTTAGAACGATTACAGGTATCGGAGTTGATTTTTGTTTTTTTTTTTTCATCTCGACTACCATTTTGGCTAACACGGTAGTAAGTAAACCATCAATAACTTACAGGACAAGTCATCCGCTGATCCGGAATTTAAAAATTATTTCTACGTGTATAAAAATTTCACCGTCCAAGATTCGTACAAAAGAACTCTGCTGGAAAATTATTTCACCGAAGTTCGATCGGTCGAAAGACCTTTACCGTACGACGAAGAAACGCCTACCGATGAGCCTACTACCTTTGAACCGGAACCAAGTAGCACAACATCGCAGCCGGAAAAACGAACCAGACGACAACGTATCAAAAGGCTCGTCAAACGGTTTTTAGGAATCGATTTGGAGAACAGCTCGAAAAGCGAATTGTCCGGATTATCGGCAAATCGTCTCAATACCGGCAACGTTACGAGTAAGATGTCATCATCGACTCGTCGCCATAGGCCAAAGATTCTAAAACATGGCTACATCAGCGTAACCTTTGACTACTTCTTCATTTGTTTAAGAGCATTTATCCAGAATGATTGTTTTCAACGGATTGTACTACAAAGGTTTATGGAAAACACCTTTCCAATACAAACAAGGAAACGAATCGTTTTACTTACAAAACGGTAATAAGATCTCAACCAGAATGATGTTCACTGTAGGTCAATTCAACGTTGGTCAATTACCCGAATTAAACAGCAGTGTTTTCTTCATACCCTACAAGGTAAGATGAAATTAATACGATATTATTTTATAAATAATAATTCTTTCGCATCCAGTTTCGCGTATTTATTCGTGAATAATTTGTCACTGCGGAGTGGACAAAGAAAACCATTGCATTCTTGTACTCTGTACGTACTTGATGACGTCATCGAGACGATATTCCCGAAATATAGGTCTTCGAAAATCCGGATCAAACTAGTATCAAAATAGAAATAACCATATAATACATATTATCATACATGTTGGAACTCCTGCTGGTACTATTCCGTCACTGAAAAAGAATAAATAAAGTAAATAAGAAACACACACACACACAAACACACACATATACGTGAGCTTATAAACATATCATCGTATGTAAAACTGGAATCTACCTAGTTGTAGGAAAAATCAGGTTCTATGGGCATTTTACGTACGTATAATGTACATACGTACGTATCTGCGCGATATTCATCATTTTTCAGGGAGAACGTTACTCTTTTGTGGTTATCGTGCCAAATGAAAAAGACGGCTTATCTGACGTACTTCGAAACCTGGACAGCGTAAATTTATCGCAGATCTCGTCCAAGCTGGAACAAAGACACGTACAAATCTCGATACCGTCGTTCGAATTCAAAACCATCAGCTACCTGAAAAAGTCCCTGAACGAGGTAAGCATTCGGTAGCCAAATACAGATGAACGAACGTACAAGGAAAAACCCTATTACGTACATTGTGTTCACGTATTTACGTTCGTTTCGTTTTATTCGATGTACATGTAAATATAGCTCGGAGCTTACAAAATTTTCACGTCCGACGCCAACTTCAACTCAATTAGCAAAGATTCCGGCTTATTTGTCGATGACATCGTTCAACTGGTCACTATAAATATTGATAATGACGCAGCGACGCCGAACTTCTTAACCGGTACGCTTATAATTTGAATGTACCTATTATCGAATATCATTTGCATTATTATTATTATTATTATTTTTTATCGAGTGAAATTTGACGTTTCATTTTTCATGCGTCGATCACACGTGCTCGCTTATTTCTGTCTGTAAATTCCTTATACTTCTTAAGACAACAATAGTTTTCCTCTTCCTATAGTAATTTTTTCTTCTGCGAATACCATCGGTG
Source organism: Ferrisia virgata (assembly GCA_900060175.1). Taxonomy (NCBI): domain Eukaryota; kingdom Metazoa; phylum Arthropoda; class Insecta; order Hemiptera; family Pseudococcidae; genus Ferrisia; species Ferrisia virgata. Next base: position 15,983 of record FIZR01031728.1, on the reverse strand, counting down.
GGTGGATTGTTTCTAAAATGTTTTTGGTAAGAAATAATTTCTGCGAAATATAAAATATACCTACGTCATTCAATCTAACCAGACATACGAGTATTTCATTTGAGAAGCATTTAAATTAGCATCGTTTGTATTACCAACCGTTAATTTTATTATCGTTGTTATAGCTTCATCCGTTCAAACGCGTACTGTCACCGAGAAATTCACCGTCGATCGTCCATTCTTATTCTTCGTACAAGATCACAAAGATAATATCATCATCGCTTCCGGAATACTCGGCGATCCAACAGCTGATCAAGAATAAATAGGCCTAGTTCTATTAAAAAATAATGAATACACTTAAGATGTTATAGATCATAGTAACTTATTTTCTGCGTAATCAAATATAGGCGTAGCTTTTGCTTTAATTTCATTGTCAAGAGGTTCAGTAACCTTCGAAAAATTTATAATGGGAAAGTGTGCAAAAAAAAAAAAACTCGCATTTGATCTGACCATCTGATCAAAGTTGCACGATATTTGCCAACATTCCAGTTATCAAATGAATAGGAATGGGTAATTCGCCTCGTAAATCCATTATAGGTAGGTAACCTATAAGAACTTTATTCTGTCGGAATTCGGATTGAAATTATGATTACGAAATGAAGCGTAAACGAATTTCGACCAATCTGACGCTTAGTTCTTCTCTTAATTTTGTACTGGTTGTTATTATCGTGGTTTGATGATGGAAAATTTTGGCCAAAACCTGCAATTAAAACTGACCAAGTAAGTATTCTATAATCTATCGTGACAAGTGCTTTTCGAGTATCTATGTATTAATGATTGGTTTCTGATAATAGTGAAAAATTATGATTAATTATTATTATTTAACTAATCCATACCCATAAACACGACAGGTTCGTTTAGCGGAGATCACGCTCACTTCTATTCAGCTGATTTATTACTGATGACGTGTGATACGGAAAAATGTGCGATCAGATGTTTTAATTATTCGATAATAACAGCTGCATCAATGCCTAGAAAATAATAGAATAGAAAAAACAGATGGCAATGAGTTGCTTTTGAGCTTGGTTTTCATAAAGTAAAATTGATAGGAAAAAGGTCCGTTTATGGAGGAGAGGAAAGCCCTCTGCGATGTTTCCTCTTGTTCATTGGCAGGGCTACACGTAGATATTGGAATGAATAGCTGAAACGTCCAAAAGGCACGTTTAAGATCTACATTAAATCTGTGTAACAAATTTCAACCCCCTCGATCAAGAAAGGACAGCAAAAGAAACATTTTAAGACTTATAATAAATTTACACAACAAAATTCAACTTCCTAACTCAATTTGGACGGGAATTGTGTGAGGAGCAAACTCAAAACGTAAGTAAACCTGCCCAAAAGACCACATTTCGGGCTCGTACGAGGAAGAAATGGGTTTGAAAAGTCGAAATCCCCAACAGACATCTTATAGTCGTTATTAAGTCGACATACCAAATTTCAACTTTTTAGCTCAATTTTGAGGGGAGATAGGAGATGAGCACCTATTTTTCAAAGTCAAAAATGTAGAAAATCCTCAGCTGATTTTTCAAAATTATATTACAACTTTGGAATGCTCATCGGTTGACTCGAAAAGCAACAATTTTTGCGTTTTTGGCCTCTCTGCAACCCCTCCCCTCCCCAATTGGGGCATAACTGAATGTCAACCCCACTCAAAAATATAAAATTCGCCGTCAATCTACGTTTACTGCCCAAATTTAACCGATTTTGGCCAAAATCGAGATGAGCGAATCATTTTTACTTTCGGAGAAGGGAGAAAAATGGAATAAATATCTGACACGGCCAAAAATGTTCCCAATGATCTCCTAGTACTTCAAAATGGGATTTTATTGATACTCCACCCTCCGGCCGCCGTTGGTCAATAACCTGTAATAGGCTTGCATTCACTGACAGTATGACATAGAAAATCATGCTAATAACATTAGTAGGTGTTTTTTCCCGTTATTTCATGGAAAACCTGTCCTGATGTATATCTTGTACACCTACCAAGTTTACGAGTCAAATTTGAGCCCCTATGATGTATTCAGCGGGTCTAAAAGGGTTATGTCAACTTGCTTGGTGTCGGAAACTGCTCATGGTTGAAAATTCGTAGCAGACAAAATTATAAACCACCGCCATCTATTCAACGTGCATCTCAAAATTCATCCTATCTACAAAAAAAAAAAAAAAACCGTTAATAAATGTTTAAAATTAATTTTTTCTGGAAATCTACCCATACAGGTTTAAAAGATAGCTAAACAGATGAAAAAACGTGCTCAAAGACACTCGCTAAATGCACGTACACATCAAATTTCAACTACTTTGGTGAATTAAAGCGAGTTACGTGCTTGACCTAGGTTGTTCAAGGTCATATAATCCTCTTTCCGTCTTCCTGATTGGTTCAAAACGCTGGTTTTTGATACGAGACTTGGCATTTATAAAATGATTAAAATTGACCGGTTCAACCATGGAGTAGATTTCCAGCATCCTCGTTTTCCCAGTTGATAAAATCTATGTAAAACCTAAATTTAAAAAAAAATAATAATAAAATGATAATAGATATAATTTTCGTAGTCCCGATGGCCAACACCCAATATTTACCAGTAAATCCTCAAAACTGCAGCATTACGATTTCAAATTTTCCATGCTAAAAAGCCCTTGTCAGCTACAGCCACTTTTGACATTCGTACTCGTAATCGAAACTATCGCTTATTTCAAATCACCACACCATCAGTTTCTGAAATGATTTAGGTAGGTAATAAAAAATAACTACCTAGATTTCATTAATCAAAGTACGATTCTCTCGTAGCATCTGGCTAAAAAAAAAAAAAATAAATAAATAAAAATTTTAAAAATAGAAAATTTGAAAATAACATCTTCGATTAGATATTTGCCACATCTCACAATCATTTTTTTTTTCTTTCTTTTTCAAATCAAAAAAGAAAAAATAAACAAATCGTAAAATACAATCTACACACACATGAAACATCAAGCATAACGCCTTCTTTTTTAAGAAATTAATTACAAATAAATGAGACGAATGATCAAAACAAAAAACACGCGTTCGAATATTTGCCAATTTTCTCGTTATATAATCTAAAGCGTTGGTGATTTTCGTATGTAGATATACCCAATTCGAACAAGAGGCACCAAAAAAAAAAAAAAAAAATGCAGCAGCTAAAATTTTTCAATATATGCTGCTCTAACTCAGCACGATTTAAATGTAAAACCTGATCCACTCCCGTATAAAAAATTCCCACCTTAGGGAGAATATGATTTGTGGTACGAGAATAAATTTATGTATCGTCAATCAATAATTACCTAATTATAAATTTGCTTACGTTTATCAGTTAGCAGCATTCGGAATCGTGTACTCGTACAGTACACTCGGTGGATCAAAAAAAAAACAACTGCACGTTTTTCATTATTTGGTAATCATTTTTAAATGATTTTTCGCTCTCGATGATCCTTGTTAATGGTTTTTCATAAGCTTCCGATCAAAATTGTACTCTGCTAAGACGAAATAATGCCTAAAAATAACATCGTATTAGTACTGGACGTTGTGTGGGTATGACTCGCGTTATTTTAAACCACCCGTGTAAACGAGTTGCTGACGAGTTTACGTAGTTGTTGAAAACAAACTACCATACTACGTAGAGTGGGGTTTGGAATTCCCATGATGGGACGAAGAGTGGTGTCCGGCAGTAAACGTTTGAAGATGATCTCGGTTATCTGCGAATACGAACCAGCCGCTAAACCATCATTACATCAGTAGTGAAGTGGTCATTACGTCGGTGTTTGTCGAAAGTGCTGATATCGTTATCTTCGGAGAAAAATCGGGTTTCGCGATCGCGTCTGTGTATTTTCTAAGCTGAAAATTATCAAAATAAACGACCACGCAGAAGTGAATTACGTTAAAAAACACAAACAAAAAATAACTTAATAATCAAAAATGAATATCGGCTAAACGAATTTTCCAACTTAATACAATCAGCGGTTCTATTTTATCCATCCACTATTTTCAAGTGTGTGAATTTTGCACCGTCTGTCTCCCGTATTTAATTATAATTAAACCGGTTCTTATTCGATAACCATGGCCAGCGCAATTGTATTCGGTAAGTTTTTCATAATTATGAAATTTTTATAACTCGAATTTGCGCAGCATTAAGTTACCTTTAATCACTACTGGATAAGTATTGTCTCTGATCAGTTACCAACTAGGTAGGTACCTATTCACTTATACATGTGTACTGTAAACTTCCAAAGCGGAAATATCGTCGTATTGATTAGTCGCCAATATATTGGTAGCCTTCTACCAGGTACAGGTAGCTAATTTTCTGCATCTCGAGACAATGTTTATCCATTTATCTATTATTGGAACCGGTTTTCCCCCTTATGCTGATACACATGTATCATCTGTAAAAATATATACATAATAGTAAATTCCATATACATACATATGTAACTTGGCAAAATGTGCATAAAAATGTAAGCTACAATTATATTTTTCAAGGTACACCCGTATATCAGTGTTAGTCGTGAAAACATATGTTCATACGGTAGTAAGTCGAATAAAATTAACGCAGCATTATTCGTTTGAAATAGGTAAATATTATAATGGGATACCCTACGTATTATAAAAAAACCTGTATGAGTCAGAATCACAATTCTTCGAAAATAAGATCCGAGGATCACTTGAGTGAATCGTCGCACTGTTTATCAGCCCTGACCTTTTTGACGTGCTGATTATCGACGAGATGTTGATACTTACTAGGTTAGGTGCCTTTTGGAGCCATAGTTTCATCATAATTTTCGCTTATAACCGTTCAATTGTTTCCATTATCTCTTCATTTTCCTAAATTAACAAATAATAATTTATTTACTACTAAGTAATTTGTGAGGAGAAACGTAACCTAATAAAATAACAGAATTCACACAGCGAAAATTTAGCATGGTTTCGAAAAATTAAATTTTACGAAAATGAACGTGGAATTATGAAGGGATGCCATACTTAAAATCTATTTAAAAAATAATTATAAATTGTAGTGGCTCAGGAGCCAGAACTTAAGGGTATCTGGACCACTTTTCTATTCCTTTTTTGAACCTAGTTCCAAAACGGAAGCTTAAAATTTATGATCGAATAACCAAATTTCACATTAAAGATGCTTAACGCCGAAAGTAAATCTACAAAATTCAGTATCACTTTGGATACAAATGTGTTTCAAGTCAATCTGTAGAAGAGGAGCTCAAAACTTTGATGATAGGAGCAAGGCTCTGAAACATAGACTGGAACTAAATAAAATTCAATCACTCGATTTTGGAATCAGAATACGCTAAAGAAATTCGATTCAAATCAGCGCTGCTCTAACATCAATAACATTCTCAATCCAACTTAATTTAAACAACTAGAGCGAAATATATCCCACCGAATTCTTCAAAAAGTATTACTGAATAAACTTCGGTTAGATAAATGCATCGAGATAACCTTCAGTAATCTAGTAAAAAAAAAAAATTAACGTTTCACATTAAAATATAAAAAGCTACTAAAAATCTAATCACGTATGTTTTTCGATTCACCACATTTGGTAGATTTTCATCCTTATTAAATGAATAATTTTGATAATTTTACAGCTTCGTTGTTTCTCGTGACCTACTTGACGGGCACATCACTTGCTCAGAATCAAAATAATGCACAAGGTGCCGGAGCCGGACTCCTAGAAAATAAATTGAAACCGTTAAATAACCAACAATATAACGAATTCGATTGGAAACTGAGTAAAGTACGCAACCATCAATCTATAAAGTTATAACTTATTGGAAACCACCTGCTCATCGAAACACGAGTCTTGCAAACTTAAAGTCGTATTTATAAAAATACTCTTTTATTTCCTTGCAAATTACAGGCTTTAGATGCGAATGAAAAAAGTAACTTCGTCGTATCACCTTTAAGTGTAAAACTGGCTCTCAGCATGCTATATCTTGGACTTCAGGGAACTGCTGCAAAAGAAATAGAAGACGCTTTCAATATTAATTCAACATTGAAGGAAATTGTAGAAAGAGAATTTTCATTGATAATGAGAACTCTAGAGGTAATATTTGGATCTTACGATACGAATGCCATTTTGGAAAATATAAAAAATCGATTAGCATTCGCCACATATATGATTTTTCTTTTTGCAGAATTGATATTTTGTTTTCTTTGTTGTTACATATTATTTTTCTACTCCTTTGGATAGTCGAAAGAAGAAGCCTACGAATTAAACATCGGTACCAAGCTGTTTGTCGATCAAACCACCAAGATAAACGAAAACTTTGAAAAAAAAATTAGGGATTATTACAACTCGAGCTCCACAAGCGTAGATTTTAAAAACCAAAAAGCTACCATGGCCACTATTAACGAGTGGTGCAATAGAATAACCAAAGGGAAAATACCACAATTGGTTGACGAAGGTAATATCCATCGCAGGCGATAACCACCGGCTTGAAACATCTTTTGGCAACATCTCGTTATTCAATTGTCGATATTTGTATGCTGGTTCAGGTGATTTCAACGAAGCTACTGTTATAATGCTGTTGAATGCGATATACTTCAGAGGTGAGTGGCAATATCCATTTTCGGCAAATGAAACCAAACCGCAGCAATTTCATGTAACGAGTAATAGATCGATGAAGGTGCAGATGATGTCGCAGACGGAGAAATTCGGTTATTATGATATGAAAGATGCTAGAGCGCATCTTATTAGGTTACCATACGTGGTAAGTATATTTTAAAAAAAGCCTAATGGAACAGTATTACTTGGAGTGGGGTATTATACTAAGTTCGATGAAATGATTATGTTACACACAATCATGAACTGTATTCGTGTATCCAATCAGGGTGATAAATTCGCTATGTATATTCTTTATCCGTACGACACCGATGGATTGGCAGCAGTGGAGTAAAATCTTACAGCTGATATATTATCGAAAGCTTTGATGAAAAGAAGTGAAAAATTAATAACTCTACGATTACCAAAATTCAAGTTCGAATCGACCGCTGAATTGGTGTCCATTTTGAAACAAGTGCGTATTTAATACTATCAAATTAATGTATATATTAATATCTTACTGGTGCTAAACTTTGATTAATTATTTTGTTCAGCTCAACATCAAAGAACTGTTCACAGAAAAGGCTAATTTAGAATCCATTGGTTCAAGTTCGAAAGGTCCGTTGTTGATTTCAAATGTTCTGCAAAAAAGCGGAATCGAGGTTAACGAGAAAGGAACTTTGGCTTTCGCTTCGACGAGTAAATTTTTCACCAAAATATTACCTGTCTATATTCTGTAGAAACGTGACTAATAAGTTTTATATTTCTCTATTATCGGCAGATGTAGTAATTGATTCTCGATTCGGTATGGATGCTATTGAAATCAACATTAATCACCCGTTCATCTTCTTAATTGCTGACGAATCGCAAAATAACACCATTTTTATTGGAAAAGTACTCGAACCTTTGCCAGCTCTTAACCAGTATGCTCCTCCAATATCGGTTCTGGCGCCTCAAGCACCAGTGCCAAATGAATACTTATCCAATCGTAAGTAAATAGTCTCGAAGACATTGATAAAATTTAATACGCAATTACCTATAGAAATTAATTTAATTCTAAGAGGCAGGAATCAATTCGAATCAAAAACCACCGGCAGATCTAAGCGAAAAATTGAATTATTTCGACAAAGAACTCTTGTTTGTAAGTTCTCGTTCTCAATCGCTAGAACGAAACACGATCACGTCAATAGTAACTTCATAATAATTCTAGAAAACACATCATAACACAAAATCAACGGAAAATATCGTTTTGTCGCCGGCCAGCATTAAAGTCATGTTAGCTTTACTACTTGAAGGAGCCACCGGTAATACCGAAAAAGAACTAAAGGATGCACTTAGGTTACCCGACGATAGACAATCAGCTATAGATATTTTGCTAACGCAACTCAAAAAGTTGAAAGTAATTAGTAATTTCCAAGTCAACCACATTACACATCGTAAACTGTAATCCGCGTAACCGTAATCTGCAAATACAAAAATTAATCTTATAATACATCTGCATCACCCTGTTTTAGAATATAAATACAGCAGTAACGGTGGACACAAAAAACAAAGTATTCATAGCTGAAGATGAAAAATTATCAAAACACTACACCGATGCGTTACAGAAAAATTACGAAACCGAATTCGAACAGGTGAAATTTTATGACCCAGACAAGGCAATTAGTACGATAAATAAATGGGTGAATGAAGTCACCAATGGTTTAATTCCATCGCTAGTAACTAAAGGTAATACCTACACCGTAGCAATTTGACTCGTTGAACATATGTAACTAGGCACTAGACATATTAGTGTTTCATCTCTTAACCGTATTTTTACTTCGAAATGTGTAGACGAACTCGATCCATCAACTAGATTACTCTTGGCAAATTGCATTTACTTCAAAGGTGACTGGAAATACGCTTTTGATCCGAAATTGACAGTTACGCAATATTTTTATAATCCCGGCGAACCAGAACTGAAAACTAAATTTATGACGAGTGAAATTCATATTAAATACCACGAAGATAGAGAACTAGATGCAAAGATAGCTGAAATACCGTTCAAAGTACGTTCATTGTTCACTATTCACTTCATAGCAAGAATGATGTGCAAAAATTTCTTCAAATTACGAAATTGTTAATACCGGAACCAAAAACGACGCTCATTTGAATTTTAACGACAGTGTAATCCTCCATTTTGGTAAACAAAATTGTCATTAACCAATAACCAATCAGACTACCTTGATTTTGTTTGCAGACATTCTACAATGTTGTCATTTTTTAAAATTACGGTAATTTACCGCAATGAAACATCGTTAATCAATATTTTACATTTGGCAACAAGACAAAATAATATGGAGAAATTTTTGCTATTATTTAGATACCGGAAAAGAAATTTTTCAGAGGTCAAGATCCTTGATCTCATTAATTTGAATAGGCGTTAAATATAGGCCTACGTTAACTGGTGCTAGTTGAAAATCGAATTTTTGATTAACTGATTACTTGATTATAATATAAAATAATCGTAACTTATTAAGCATAATTTTTCTATTATCTCTGCGTAGGATGAACGATATACATTTACGATAGTTTTACCAAATCGAAAAGATGGCATTGCCAAATTGTTGAAAGATTTACATCACCAACCGTTATTGAAAGTGTTTGGCGAAATGAGAGAACAAGCAGTTAAAATTACGTTACCTAAAACAACAATCAATTTTAAAACTCCTCTCGCAGAAATATTGTCGAAGGTACGTAGTACATAACTACATATTATTGAACTGACTGCACAAGTTTGAATATTTTTGAATTGAAATTTAAATCTAATTATAAATTCATAACTACTAGCTCACTACTGAATTTCAATTGCATAATATACTTTAATTGTGATCGTTTTAGGATGGTATCGATATTAAAGATACATTCACTTCTAAAGCTAATCTCAGCGGAATTTTGGAAGCGAATAGACCAATTTTCGTTAAAGATATCTACCATAATGCAAAAATTGAATTAACAGAAGAAGGAGCCAGGGCAGCAGCTGCATCAGGTAGACTAGAGACTTGAATTATCACTTTTAACGATTTGTGACTCATTGACTTCTCATACATTTATCAACTTCGGCATCCGAACTGCCTGCTTCCACATTCAATTTTTTCCGTTAATCGATTACCTCACATTTTCTTGAAAAATTCCGTATCTAACTAAGTAGCTGTAGTTACTCACCTACAGCGAAAATGTCCGACTAATTTTAATATTTCTAAACGCAGCATCACAGATCGTATTACTTAGCGCAAGTTTCGTACCAGAATTAAAAGCAGACCATCCGTTTGTGTTCTTCATTCGCGACACACACGATTCCGGATTCCTTTTCGAAGGTGTTCTGTACGTACCGGATCCATCGAACGATCCAGTAACACCTTTAAGTGTCGACAATCGTAATACTTTCGATAACAGACCTCCCAGCTCATCTGTTGCGCCTCCATCTGCCCGACCAGCAACTACAAGTCGTAAACCAAGCCAGAGTCAGCGACCGACAACCACAGGTCAACAACCACTGCAATCCAACAGTCGACCTTCCAACGGTCAACAAACTGTCAATAATCGAATTAACGGACAAGGGCAGGGACAAGGCCAACAAACACAATCACAAAATTCCAACAATCGACCAATTATAGGTTACCAAGCTCCAAGACCTACGGAAAAAGGATCAGTTGAGTATCCCATACGAAACGAATCATACCCGTATCAACTTTCATAATAATTTAATAATTTTATTCTCAATCACGTGCCATTTTATTATTTATATACATAGGTACTTTACTTATTTCCGTTGATTTTTTTTTATTATTTTTTTTTTTTTAAATAGTTTTACGTAATTTCGTTACGAGGCTTTTTTCGCCAAAATTTACGCATGAATAAAGATTTTGCTTTTTTAAATTTTTTTTCTTCCAATCGAAAGGTAAATGAATTAATTTTTGTTTTGTGTTAGATTGAAGTGCAAAAGGTTCAAGTGTATGAAGTCAATGCGAAAATCCGTAATCCATATCAATATCACACAGACCGATATCATTGGTAACTCGTATTCGTAACGTATGAGTTGAACTAAATAATGGAATAACGATTTTTGAATGATACCATGTTCATACGAGATCAATATCAACAACCATTTATCCATTTTGTAATATGGAATGGAAAACTAATGATGAAAAGCTTGATGTAGGTATTTCATTGGATACAATAGCCACTGAAAAAAGTAACACAAAAAATGACCAATACTTTTGGTGAATACTTGAAAATTTGTTTTTATCTAATTATTAGTACTGAAAATATTTTTCCTCTTGTTCTGGAACCAGAGACACTGCCACCATTAGCAATGTTACTGAATATTCTCCCTTCTTTAAAAATGTGCTCCCACGATTTTATCAAGTTTTTTTTGAAAGCTGTTGTGTGATATACCTAACTCTTCTTTTAGTTGAGTATACATATCTTAAGTCCTCGAAGCATTCATTTTAGGTATATTTTTACTGTTATAAATTCATAAACTGTAAGGAATAAAGATACATTTTTAGAGGAATACCATCTTCGTTATCAAGTTTGAATGTGCCTTTGAAACCAGATTGACCACGCCGTCAGGCTTGTCTTTCAACCATCTTCTTTTACCTCATCATTCAGTATTCATCTTATTAAACAACCGATAAGATTGGAAAAATATCAAATTTTCTATCACGAACGAACAATGAAGATAAATTTTTTTACTCGATGGTCGATGCATCAAACCTCACGATGGGTAGGAAGCTCACGTTACTTTATCTACAAAGCGAAATCATGGCCAATATTGCCACTAATATTATTGTCAAACAAATAACACGTGGAATTCTCAAAGATGGCACACAGAAAAAGGAATGGCAATTACATTCTTTTAAAAACAATCATCAATTATGGTAAGAGCAAAGGAGGGGAGTGCATACAAAACGCATATTCCAACTGCTCAGCAATATCCAATAACTCGAACATCTTACTTGATAAGGACGTCAAAGAATGAAGGAAAAAATCAATTCTTATACGTTTGAAACAAAGCGAATCTATTCTTATAAAAAAAAACATCAACAAATAAACACGAAACACTTAATAACAAAAAGAATTTTTCGTTTGAAAGTCTAGCGAAACCTAGGTTCAGGTTGCTTGAAGACGAGATTTGTGCATAATTGCCACGAACGATGCTTACGTTACGATCTGGCTTCAATTTCTCGGCGTCTTTCTGGCTTGTTGTTTTGTTGACTATGCTTTTTAGAACTTTTACGAGTAGCTCTACTGATCGCTCTTCTCATTTGATGAAAAATGGCAATGCATCTTTCCTGCAAGATGAACCAATTGTAAGCAAAATGTATAAAGTGAGGAAAAAATTATACGCAGTCATCTTACATTATTTTCGCACATTTCTTCGACACTTTTTTTCAACTTAATTGATTCGTAATATTTAATTTGGAAAAGTTTGGCTTCAAATTTCATATAAATCAAATCCTATAATCGAAATAAAGAAAATTAAAATAAAATCATTAACGCGATAAAAATACAAATGAAAGTATTAGCGGATCAAGGTGGTGGGCTACTTACTCCAGAAAGAGGAACAGGGTAACCACAAGCGGCCATTAGCATGATAACCATACTAAAAGTTCTAATAACTCCGACACTGATATGAGTGCATCTGGGATTATGTGGTCCATAATGCAAAGCTTGTAATTTTTCTCGACTATATAACGAGTAAGTGGATACGGTGGCCATTACAGCGTTCATTTCAAAACCACTGAAAAATTCTTGCTCCTACGAAAGCAATTCATTATTTTTCTAAAAAAAAGGTATCTTTTTAATTTCACGACTATAACGATTCGATACTTACAAAAAGATAGTACAGAGTGGCCGAAATAGCAACTAAGTCTTCAGTCAAAGCGCACCATTCGTTAAGTGAAGTTATATTTGGCGAAATGCTAGTTAAAAATAGTCTCCATTTAGTTTGGCTATGCCTATCACTATTATTGTCGCTCCACAATTGAAGTAATCCAGGATGATGAACTGAAAATTAATACAAATTATTCAAATCGTTCGCAAAGATTACAGTATCATAAGACACGTTATGGAGTAAATCTTACCGCTGGGTTCAATAGGTTTCACAAGCACCGGTTTTTGATAACTATCGATATTTTCACCGCACCATTCTTTCACTTGAACACCGGATAAATATTCGTATTCGTGCAATAAAATACCGTACATTCGTTGGCGTAATAAACGTGTAACTGTAGCACTCGGTATGAATGAATTGGGACGCATTCGATTATTCGAAGTTCTTCTTAAATCTTCAAACGCTACGGAGAGCTCGAAAACTTGATTGTTCAATACACCCCAAATGGAGGATGGCATTATGGTGTTTCTGTGGCGATACCGAGCTATCTGCAGGATTCGAGACCATTTTGTCGTAGGGTTTGTAATCTCTGCGAATTAGCAGAACGTAATCACACATTTGATTCGCCCATCGATTTCAAACGAAATAGTACATCGATAATGCATTACTAGGTGTTTCATGGAACAAATAACTGTTATACGAACACTTAACCAAGTCTAAATTAGTCGTATCGCCAAACATTTCAACGCAAATTAATTCTAATACTTCATCGGTCGGTAATTCGGGTAACTTATTGATATATCTACCAATGGCTGGCATCAACATGTTGAATTTTACATTGCTTTCGAATTGTATATCGCAGATGGAACAATGAAAACCCTGTTGAAAAACAATCTGCAATATATCGTTTTTCTTTACACTTTTTATAATTCAGCCGAACATCGTACCTTTAAAGTTTCAAAATCGATTAAGTCGTTTCCAGCCAAGATGCTGAGTAAAGGTAACTGATCAGTTCGGATTTTTAAAATATTAGCCAGCACTTCACGATCGTACAACAACGTAGTCATACTCGTAATATTGAAATTTTTCGACGATAAAACCGAACATTTAATATCGCTAACGATAAAATCGGAATCTTGACCGAAAATGGCGAAACATTCGTTTCTATTAACGTATTCGACGATTTCTTCGTCGCATTCTTCGATCGTCATGTAAACCTGCAAAATGAAAATAATCCAAATCAGTAACGCCAAACTTTTATATTCATTTATCTAAAAATATGTATTCAGTATTTCACTTACTTCGCATTTCACGACGTATTTCAATAACATCGACGTAAATAACCCCATCGTAGGTGGTAATGAAGCGAATTTATCGGGAATATCTCTGGTTATATTTCCTTTTTCGAGGAAACTACAAACTTCAAACACATCGCGAAGGTTTCTTATTCGGCGACTAATCCACGCTTTACGCTTTTTCTCCACAGTTACGCCGCCGAAAAAGAACACAATTTTTACGCCGATGTCTTTAAATGATTGGACGAACGTTCGTAACCGGTGGAGGAATTCTTGTATTTCAAAACCTATCACCCAATCTAATCCTTTGCACCATAACGAATAACATGATTGAGCGTCGATAACTATTATAGGGTCTTTACCATTTCTGTCTCTAAAATAAAAGTTAATCGAGGTTTTTTAGTGACTGCACAATGGATTGTTAATAATGTATAAGAGGTTTTATATTTACTTGAATGCTTTAGCAATTTCTGCTATTCTCACAGTGTAACAAGCGGATGGGCAATATTGCTCCAAGAATGTTTGTAAACCTCGGACGCCCATTATGACACAGCGTAGATACGTCAACGATTATTTGATAACGAGTTAACACATAATAGTATTACAAATATCAGCAGAAAATCAAACAATTCTACTTTAAATTAGTAATAAGATTTGAAATTGAATTGTGTTTGAATTTTTAGGAGCGAATCGAAGACGCGAAGAGCGATAGATAGAAACGAAGGAACGTAAACAACAGGTAAATGGTAAAGCACGATCTTTAACAACGAAACACTCGCCAGGAGCGCTAGTGTACGACACACAGAACAATAAAAAATAATAATTAATCATACAAAAACACAATTTTATGAGAATTTAGAATTATAATCAGGGATATGGGAACTTTTTCACATTCATTTCATCATTCGTCAGTTATGTTGAGCACCGCGAGTCGGAAAAGATTCATTAAGCTACAATGTAAAAGCGCGAATAATAAATGTAAACTTGGACTATTTTTGTTGGTATCAACTTTCAATTTTCATGCTAAAGTTTATATTGATTGATCACATTGGATAAATACTTCATTTCTACTAATTCAGATCTACTCGTATTTGTATACCAACTCCAACTATTAAGGTGCATTATTATCAAGGATTCTTCAGTCTTCTTTATTCATTAAACATTAGTTCAGACTATTCAGAGATGAATCAAATAGCAAAATCATTGATAAATAATATCTCAAAAATCATGCAATTGAGGTACATAAATAAAGAAAATTTTCTGAACAAATGTAGAAGAAATTTATTATTTAAAACAGAAATTGTACAAGTAATTAAATATGATATGATTCGTATACGCTGCTTTGAAAAAGAATCAACAAACATGATTCGTTATCTCTTGAAGATGTATCCTTGTGGTTTTATTTTCTCAAAAAGGTCGGTTTTTTAATTCGTGATTTTATTGTAAATTTATAACCTTTGGCAGGATACATAAAAATTCCGCCGTCCATATAAATATCTTCCATTTTCATTTTCGTAAAAAATGAAAATTTCCTTAATAATGCGATGAGTATTAATTTCATTTCAAACATGGCGAAATTATAACCTAGAATAAAGCAATATTTTCCTCCAGTTATAAAATGTTTAGAAGAGGCAGCTCTTGGTTCAAAAGCAAAATTACATGAACATGCATCACAAACCTAAACAAACTCTGATACCAGCACTAAAAGCCAACAACGATAATTTGTGACGTTTCTCTACAGCTTCGGGTAAAAAATTATCCGGATTAAATTTCCAAGGATCAGGATAGTATTCTGGATTAAAATGCACACCGGACACCGATAACATCAGAATAGTGCCTGCTGGAATTGCTCGATCTTCTACGTATATTGAAAACACAAGGTATTCAATACATACGATGTTAGTGTTAGTCTGCAATTCTGTTTAGAAAAAATTTCCCGTACTTAATTTAACGTCTTCTTCGGCTTCTCTAAGTATTACGGTAGCGACAGGAAATCGTCTGAGGGTTTCTTTTAGTACTTGCTCGAGATATGGTAACCGATCCAAATCGTTTTCATCAGCTGGTCTATCGCTTTCGCCAAAAACTTCGTATAGTTCATCATATAATTTATTCTACGAACGAATTAAACTGGTAATTCATCATTATGGCTCGAGAACGTTTATTAAATGATTCGTGATTTTAGCAACTCAAACCTGTATATCTTGATGA
>FIZR01031727.1:0-27297 GCA_900060175.1 Ferrisia virgata | reverse complement strand
AGGTAATTTCACTGCGATAAATGGTGTTTTTTTCGCGATACTTAGTAAGTTTAATGTTTTTAACCGTACCGAGTTGGTTTTATCTGTTTTATATTACATATACATTGTACTTGGGATTTCTTTCGTTATTGAAAATTTCCACGTGTTTGATATTGTTTGAATGAAGGTATTAATGAAATTGTCACACTAACCTTGGTAATCCGCTTGTATTTTATTTTTCTTCATAATAATTTTTATCATTCTTCAAATTCAAAATGGTGGAAAGTGAACTCGAAATATTGGTGGAAATCTGTTTGGCAAGTAGGTTGTACCTATATTTGCGTTATAATTGAGAAAGTTTTGAATAAATGCGTAATTTATTTTTATAATTTTCAAAGTTAATAAATCTAATATTTTTCTCTCAATTCTTGCTTTAGATTTTCCCAAAACTTTACTCTTTCGCCGTTCAGTTTACCATCAATCAATTGCATTTCCTTGTCTATTTTCATATAACATGGTTTCTCTGGAGTGGATGGAGCCCAGTATGTTTTCAAATCTTCGTTGTTTGGATCACTGTGCGTGAAGATTACAAGGTATACAGTATATTTCAATGAGCAGATTTAATAAAAAAAGGTGTACTCAATTTCAAAAATTTTTACCCGGTTTAGGCAAACTGTGTAATTGTTTTGGTGAAAGTACGAATCATTTGTATAGTCTCCTTGGATGGCTTTCGGTTCGGTGGATCCCAAGGATTTATAAGCTGTGTCCAGTAGCTAAAATCGGCAGCATGTAATGTTCCTAAAATGAAGAATGCTTTGCTGAAAAGTCACCGTCTCCAAAATGCACATTTTACTTTACAAACTTCAGCCTATCCCTGCACTTAGAATAATTAGATGAGAGTGCTGAACGAGAATAAGATTTTTTCCAAAGCCAGAAATGTGATGAACTTTGTATCTACTCCCATGTCTCCTCATCTGGACGAAATGCCTCCAATGGCTGATAGTCAGGTATGTTCCCAGAAACCTTGGATTTTCTATCGACTGAATCGAGTACAAAATTGTTTTGAGGTTTTTGCCCTTCTCTTAACCTTTTCCAAATATTTTACATGATTGAATATTTATAGGATTTTGTCTAAGCTCGACAAGATGTACCAAGGAGAGATGAAGAATTGCAAATTGGAAAAATTTTCGAATGGGTTATCTAAATGATGGTTAATCTAATTGTATTTCGATACTTCACTCGAAAATATCTTCAATTTTGATACTCCCTCTCCCCTTACACATATTGGGAGTACGCTAGTCGCAGTGAGGTTTAGAATCATGTCAGCGGAAGATTCAAAATCATAGTTTCCTCGTTTGAAAATGTTGATCCGGAATTGACCCCTCCCCCTTTTTTTGGAGTCCTATACTATTGTTGACTAGTCAAAACAGTAGATCTTGACCTTTAACCGATTTTATGATTTCAACATTTGAAGTTGACTCTGAATTGATTTTAGGATTTCAAGTTGAAATGTCGAGAAAAATTAGTTGACCTTGACCCCGGTTGATCTTATGATTCTATGTCGAAATGTAGAAGAAAATTAGTGATGCCTAAAGTTGACCTGTAAAGAGTTGACCCTGGCTCTGGATCGATTTTATGATTTTGAGTCATTAGTTGTCCTATGAACAGTAGATCTCGACCTTGAATTGATTTCAGTTGTCCCCTCAACAATTGACCATAACCTTGAATTAATTTAAGATTTCAACTTGAAAAATCGAAAAAATTAATTGACCTTGACACTTGGTTGATTTTTTGACAATAAGTTGAAATGTTGAGGAAAATTAAAGATGTTTAAACTTGACTCACAAACTTTTCACCTTGAGTCTGGATTGATTTTATGATTACAAGTTGGAATGCTAAAGGAAATTAAGGATGTTCAAAGTTGACCCATAAACCGTTCACCTTTACTCTGGATTGATTTCATGAAGGAAAAGGAGAAAGAGGAGAAGACGGGGAAGAAGGAGAAAAAGGAAAAAAAGAAGGGGATGAAGGAGAAGAAGGAGGAAAAAGATGAAGAAGAAAGAGGAGCAGGTGGTGGTGGAGGAGGAGGAAAAAAAGGAGGAGAAAGTTAGAGTTATATCATTCCGAAGGTTAGGTTAGCTATACGAGTCGATTCCTCCTTTAAAAGTGTTGCCAATTTTGAAGGTTTCTATGGGCTAGCCGATGGTCATATCAGTTTCGGATTCAGAGTTACAAGGTCAGATTGCTTACGTTGTGATAACTCACCTGGAATAAATATTGTCAATATCCCCTTCCCCTCCTTTCCTCTTTCAGACGTATCAAGAGGATTTAGAGGCTCAATGACGCAAAAAATTATTTCTATACACCCTTCCCCTCTTTTTGGTATATTCTAAACTTTAGAATTTTGATCGATTAGAAATCATCGTCTCATTTCATCGTTGTTAAGAGCTATTCTAACGCTTTCAGTACCCACAAACCAGAACTAAAACGAGCAGGTGATCGAAAAAAAAGTGTATAGAAGGTAGTATCAGTATTTG
Organism: Ferrisia virgata; assembly: GCA_900060175.1. Taxonomy (NCBI): domain Eukaryota; kingdom Metazoa; phylum Arthropoda; class Insecta; order Hemiptera; family Pseudococcidae; genus Ferrisia; species Ferrisia virgata. Next base: position 24,781 of record FIZR01031727.1, on the reverse strand, counting down.
ACATCCATAAATGATCAACCTGCCTTAAAAATCATGAAAATCGAGAAAGGTACTAGCACAGATTTATATTACACATGGATGCAAGTTTGACAAACCCATTCGAAGCCACTTTTTTATTTATAATTGACGGTGTGCAGGCATCTAAAAGTTGAGCAAATGTGCAATTTCAAAATTTTGATCCAATTATAAATCTAAATGGCTGACCTTGCAGACGAAAATTTTTTGTCATGTGCATATTTTGCCTATCACCGTTATTGAAGGGGTAGTATTTGTTTGATTTCTATAAGCCCCTTCTAATAATCAAGGTAGGCAAATTTTTTATACAACTAAAAATGCTACAAAAACAGCATAGTACATGGTTTACTATTCAAAACCAAGATTTGGACAATTTTTTTGCTCTCAAAATTTTACATTGCCCTAATAACCCCTCCTCTGACCATGTAAAATTTTTGTAACGAAAAATTTGTCCAGATCTGGGTTTTGAATAGTGAACCTTCTACTAGGCAACTTTTGCAGCATTTTTAGTTACTTACAAAAATTTGCCTACCTTGACTATTTGAAGGGGTTAATAAAATTCAAACGAAATGCTGTCCCCTTCAATAAAACGGAGATAGGTAAAATGTGCACATGACGAAATTTGTTAGAAAAATTTTTGTCAACAAAGTTCTCCACTCGGACGGATGATTGGATCGAAATTGTTCGTACTATAGATCTATGCTAATACCTATCTTGATTTTCATGACTCCTGCTGCAGGTTTATGTTGGTCTTGTAGAGCCTCATAACGATCCTTCCTCCCTCTTCCAAGCACACCCCAGATATCCTTTCCATTTGTTTATTTGGTTTCATTTCTATGCTAACAGTTTGTAAGTTACGGTTCTGTATCTACGAATGATCAAAAGTCAGAAAGGTAGAAAATGGTGAATTTCGGGGGCTTGGTTTTTGAATGAGATACTTACATATGTTTTTTGACGCCCTTTTGATGGTTAAAGGAACATTTTATTTTTCAGTTTCTACTAATTTTATCCCATTCTAAGGTTTTGAATGGTCCAGCTTCAACCCATGGTCATTGAAACTTTAATAATGTTAATATGTCGCTAAATCGCGCAAACGGTTAAAATTTGAGCAATTTGTAATTAATTTTCTCCAATGTCCGAAAAAAAAAATCATTGAATCAAGAAATGAAAACAGATCATAAAACCCAGATTTTCTTTCAAAATTTAGGCTAAAACCAGATGTAAAATTCCATCATTTCCCATTGAATTTTATAAACCTTCTCATTATTGAATTTGTTGGTGATGATAGTACCATGTAAAGATTCTTCCAGCAACACCACAGCTCTATCTTTGAAAGTGCACGCGTTTCCTTCAAAAGTGAACTTGTAAACGAAAACAGACTCAGGGAGACCTTCAGCAACAATATCGATCAACGTATTGTATAAATCTGAATTAGCCAAATCTGTATAAACCTAGAAAAGAGTTTGGTCAGAAGGCTTCTCGCGCTGATATTTATCAAGTTTTGAATTTTCGAAGTGGAGAAAATTAATTTTTTCGTACGTCTACTTGTACAGGTAAAGGAGCTGTTTCTATTCGTTGGCTTTTCCAATAAAAAGCTTCTAATCGTTTTCTGATGTATTCTATCTCACCGTCGGTAAGATCGTATCCCCAACCGTAGTGGTTGAAACGAATAGGATATATGAAGTGCTCCATTGTAGCTCGACGCATACCCCCTGAAATGATTGAATAATATTAAATACATACAAACTGCCCTTTCTTATACAGGATGACATTCGAGAAAACTAGAGGATAGGTAAAGTAGGTATATAAATTTACTGCAAAATGCGGCCACAGCTTCTCTTTCACATATTCCATAAATTAATGGTACTCGAGTCATTTTCGGTAGTAACTGTCTGAAATGAACGGGGAATATGCCTTTTTCTGGATGATCCACTGTTGGCAAGAAAGGCGATACAGGAAATGGTGTGCCTAGAAACTGCATTCGAGAAAGTTGGGTCCAATTAATACTGGTTGCATTTCTGATAGCAAATGATCAACGAATTTTCTTCATACCAAATTCACTTTTCTGTCCGGTCTGTATTCTACTATTTGTTCTGGTGTAATTTTTCTCGATATCGAGAGTAATTTTTTTTTATCTTTTTTATCGGGTACAGAGTAGCCAAGACCTTCGGCTATTTCGGCACCGAATGTCATATTTTCCTTCATGGTTAATCGTAAAGGATTGAAGAAGTATCCCCCCATCATGACAGCTTTGTGAAATAATCCTGTAGCATGGAAATAACTGAGTTCAGTATTTATAGAGAACTCTGTTATAATTTGTAAAAAAATCAAGATGGGTGAAGGGGTGAAATGGGGCGGAATAGTTGAGACCCCCCAAAAAGCACATCTAGGGTATCTACTCAAAGTACATACCTAATTTCAAGTTTCTAACCCAATTTGGAGGGGAGTTTTGCGAAAAACAAACTCTAAAAATAAGAAAAACCACAAAAAAAAAATTTTTTGGAGTTTTGTGAAAGGGTGAAATGGAGCTGAAAAGTAGAAACCCCAAAAGGCACATTTAGGACCTCACTATGTGTACACACCAAATTTCAACTCAATTTGGTGGACTAATAGGGGAGGAACGGACCTTTTTGAGGGCCAAAGAGGAGGAAAATCCCCACATCTTCCTTCCTAATTGAGTTAGGAGGTGGATTTTTGGATATGTTATACAACTTTTGATTCCCTATCAATTGACCCAAAAAGGATCAATTTTTGCATTTTTGTCCCAATTTGGGAGAAGGAATGCTGGAGTAGGGGTAAGGGATTGAAAAAATCGTTGTTTCTCAACTAATCGATAGAGAATCAAAAGTTGTATCCAAAAATCAACCCACCGCATCAATTTGCAGTGGAAATATAAAGGATAGTTTCGATTTTGTAGCTCTATTTCGTCCTCGCACAGCCTAAAAAAATCAGTTTTTCAAGCGGTTTTCCTCATTTTCCCAATTAGCATTTCCCATTTCTCCTCTTTAAATTGAAGTATTGGGTTGAAATTTACTATGCAGATTTAATATTGGTTCTTAAATGTGGCTTTTGGAGGTTTCGCCTTTTCAAATATGCCCTAACCAACAATAATATAGATTTTATCAGCATGAATCCTCTTTCCGTTTGTTTTGGTTCCGTTCAAATTTGATTTTGAGACTATCAGAGTAATATGTTTCCTTGCAAATACTACTTAGCAAGTGGTTGTACCTTGTGCTCGAGGAGTAAGCATTAAATTGTGTATCAGTACAGCGCCACTGCTGCTTCCCAATAAGGTCACATTGTTCGGATCGCCTCCAAAATATTGTATATTATCTCTGATCCACTCGAGCCCGAGTATGATATCTTTTATTCCTTGATTACTCGAGCATTCGTCTAAATCTAAATTTAGGAATCCTGGGCAATGAAGAAGTGTTCATGCCAAGTTTAATGCATATCTCATTCTGACAATGAGAAGCAAATTTTTAGTGAATACATTCGACGTTTTTTTCTTTAACGTACCCAGACAATGTAGTCGATATGCAATGCCAACGTATACCACGTCCAAATACATTATATATTCGACTGATCCATACTGCCAACTCTCTGGTGAACCTTGGACCAATGCGCCCGGATGCATGAGAACGATTACTGCCTTTAACGGATCATCTTTTAATGGTAACTGTAACGAAGTGCATGCTTCTGTTTAGCTTTCTATAAGCTATAGAAATGTCAATAAATATGTACAAGGGTCTGTAGGTACCATATACGTACTTTAGGGGTATGGATATTGTTATAGAGACAGTCTTCTGAACCACAAATGTCATTCAACTGTAACGAATATTGAACGCAGCCTTGTTTTTGTTCGACAGTCGCGTCTAAAACTGTTTTCCATGGTTTCACCTTGACTGGATCCTACATTAATGGTTAAAATTATACCGACACTTATATTCTGGCAATGATAAGGAAATGATTTTCTAAATATCGTCAAATTGAAAATCCACCCTATGACAACATTTATGACTTTATGGTTTATGATCTTGGTGTTATGAGTAAATATATCCATAATTTGTTTGTACTCAGACTTACATACACATATATTTCTCTCAGGTAAGGAAAAATTATTACTCGAAACAGATACTTGAGCTTAACTCACCTTAAATCTTAAGGCTCCTCGGGTATTTTGGCCATAGGGAACTCCAAAAAATGAGTAATACTCCGCACCAGAAAAGGCTGATATTCTTTTGATCCCTCGTATCTTTCCTTCATTCACTTTTAGCGTTACTGTTTTAGCCATGTTCGTTGCAGTTGATTAAGACTATCGTAGTGTTCGAAACCGTTGAAACTTTGGTGATTAGATACTTTGCTAATTATTTATGTACGTGGCGGACTTGTCTGTATTGGTTGGGCTGAGCTAAGGAAAGCGTAACACTGACGTCATCATTACGTTCACACTAAAATGCCAATACAGGCATTCGTTATTGTTGGCTAACAAGGGGGGAAATGTATTGCTTGTTATTGTCACGTAACGTGAATATGTCTCTTTTTTTTTACTTTGAATAATCAGTTGATGGTGTCATCACACCATTTTGAAAATCCTAAAATGTCACACTCATTGACGTAGTTGAGATGAGATCGTATACATTATCTACTTTGTGATCCTATCTCCCCACCAAATTCAGCTAAGGAGTTGAAATTTGATATGTAAATTTAGTAAAGTTTTGAAATGTATCGTTTGGTGGTTTCGACTTTTCAGCCTCATTGCAACCCCTCACAACTCCAAAAATAAAGTTTTTTGGTCGCTCACAACTCCAAAAAAAAAGTTTTTTGGTCGGTTTTCTCCCCCCCCCCCCCAAGGCTAAAATCATTTATTCTGCTCGATACAGACCGAAATCGCTCCAGTCGGCCAATCGGCTCGGTTTGATAGCGGATTAGATACATATGAGGATGGACGACCTTGAGTCAAAATTAATTTATGCCCAAATTTGAGGGAGGTGGTATTGGGAGGCCCAAAACGCAAAAAGTGTTACTTTTTGATCCAATCGATAGGAAATTCAAAGTTGTACAGTAAATCTGTTAATCAGCCTTCTAGATGAATTAGAAGGGGAGATATGAGGGGTTTTCCCCTTTTTGGCCTTGAAAAAAGGCTGTCCATCCCCTATCTCCCCACCAGAATTGATCAACGAAGTTGAAATTTGGTACGCACATTCAAAAAAGACGCTAGAGGTGCATTTTGGGAGGTCTTGACTTTTCAATCTCATTTTACCCCCTCACGTCTCCAAAAATGTGATTTTTTGCCGGGTTTTCTCATTTTTTAAATTCGTCTCCATAGGAAAGGATCAGCCTTTTTTCAAGGTCAAAAACAAGAAAATCTCTAATATATCCCCTCCTAATTGGCCTAGGAGGTTGATTTTTGGATATGTTATACAACTTTGGATTCTCTATCTATTGACTCATAAAGGAACAATTTTAGTTTTTTCGACCCCTCAGCACCACCATCCCTAAATGGGGGCATAACTGAATTTTGGCCCAAGCTCATCCCCACTCATATATATTTAATCCGCCGTCAGACTGAGGCGATTGACTGAATTGAGGCGATAATGATTTTGTTGTACGGGCGAAAAAATTAAAACAAAAAATTAAAAATAAATATCTAACATGACCAAAAATGATCTCAATAGTTTTCTAAGAGCCCAAAGCGGATTTCGTTGATATGCCCTTCTCCCCCAACCACCGTAAGACGATGCACTGTAATAGGCTGATTTTCATTGACAATATGACATAAAAAATCAGGCTAAAAAATAAAAATCATCGAAAATTGGGTACAAATTTGTTAAAAGTGGGTAAAAAATACAGAAAAGTCGAGTAAAAATCATCGAAAAGTGTGTGATAAAAATGGCTAAAACGTTCAAAAAAATCTATCAAAAATCACGATGACTTGTTTCGAATTGGGTTGAAATTGACTTAAATTATTATAAAAATCGTTGAAGGTGATCGAAAATTTTGTAAAAATTTGGTAAAAATTGATAAAAATTGATAAAATGTTGAAAATCGTGAGTAAAAAGTTGAAAAATTTCATCATAAATTAGGAAAAAATGTTGAAAACTGAATGAAAATTGACGTTATTCACGGAAAAAATTAGTACATAAAATGTATTTATTTTCTTCAAATCGAATACCCAAGTTATTCTGTTTATGACTCGATGTAATAAAATAATAAATTTGTTTTTCTTTTTTGAGGTTGTAGGGGATCTATCGTAAAACTCTCTATGTTCTGTCTTTTTTCAGGCTTGCATTGAAGTGCTGTTCAATCAAATGCTTGATGTGCGTTAACATCGTTTCGTTCACTTTATTTTTTATTCTTTCGACGGTAATTGTTTTCTTTTTCGATGGTGGCAGAATTGTTATGTTGAATATAATACGCGAACTGTCGCTCCATGTTAAATTCTTATATTTATCGATCTTTCCACACAATCGAAGGAAACCAGCGTGCATATCCATCTCTTCAGATTGATTAAATGAATCGTTTGTATAATACGTCCAATTCATTCGTGCTGCTAAATTCAGAGCTAAAAATTCAAACTCCGTACTTGTGGCAATTTTCCTTATTTTGATAGAGTGAAACTTGGATAGTCCCCAAATAGCGATAAAGTTCACTTGTAAAGGTGTATGAAAATTGAAATTAACTTCATTTCCGTACATGATAAAATAATAATTTTCCGGATCGGCATCGTATGCGAATTTATTATTACCAAGATTTCCAATCGGTTTTTTGCAGATGTTGTAAATGTCATTGAATAATGTCTGGTTGATGATATTGTCTTCAATTTTTGTTTTCAAATGTTCACTGATTTGTGTTTTCATTGACGCTTTTCTCTCCGGATCTATGTCCAGGTTGGTTGTGTTGAGAAAAATCTGACGATAATCATTCGTTTTGTAGTATTTATTCACACTACTCGTCGTAAGTCTCAGTACCCATGAAGCAACATGTTAAAATTAATCCCCAATTTAGGGGAGGGGGTGCTGTGGGTTCAAAAACGCAAAAATTGTCCCTTTTAAGCCAATTGATAGAGGGTTAAAAGTTGTATTACATATCCGAAATCAACCTCTTAAGTCAGTTACGAGGGAAGATATGGAGGTTTTCTCTCTTTTAGACCTTGAAAGGGCTGTTCCTTCCCTAACTTCCTACCATGTTTAGCTAGGAAGTTGAAACTTGGTATGTACATTTGGTTGAGGCCCTAAATATGCGTTTTAGGGATTCCGAATTTTTAGCTCCATTGCATCCCCTCACAGCCCAAAAAAGTGGTTTTTTGATCGGTTTTCTCTTTTTTTTAGTTTTTTTGAGTTTGTTCCTCACATAACTCCGTTCCAAATTGAGTTAGAAACTTAATTGTGCTTTTTGGAGGTCTTTCTTATTTTTTGAGTTTTTTCCTCGCATAACTCCCCTCTAAATTGAGCTAGGAAGATGAAATTAGGTATGTACATTTAGTAGTAGCCCTAGATGTACCTGTCGAGGTCTCGACTTTTAAGCCCCACTCCCTCACAGCCCTAAATATGTGGAGTACTGCTTCATCTTTTCTATTTTTTAGAATTTTGACCAAAATTGCTGACCCCTTTGACCCCGAGGAGTGTTGAGATTCCATTTTGGAAATTAGTTGGTTAAAACGTACGTGAATAGGTCTCTTCATGGTGATTTTTTTAGATTTTTAAATGGCAGCTTTCAATCTTTATACTCATCATGAAAGGTTGAGCTTTCATTTAAAAAGTTCACCTTTGAGCTTTTAAAATTTCGATCATCGATTCCGAATCTCGTTTTGATTACCTGTAGAGCTGCGCGAACAGATTTATTCCAAATCTAACTCATCTCGAAATATGGGCCTTCAAAGTTAATCTGGCTGGCAAAAAATCGCGATTACTCGAAAATTGCGGATCGAAATGACGACGATTCATTCGTTAGACTAATGGGGCGAACTGAAAAAAAAAATTGAACAAAATTGGAATACCCGAGTTACTTTTTGGATCGTTTTAATACAGAATGAGCCAGCTTAATCGTCTGTTCCTCAAATTCTAAAAATACACATTTCCTTCAACTTCTTGAATATATTCATTTAAAATACCTCTAAATTGGGGTAAATCTACCCGTCCAGCTCGAATTTCAACTTTGTTTCTTCATCGGATAAGTTTTTCACCTCAAAATACGACCCACAATTGGGATTTAAGCGACATATTTCCGAGTCTCTAATTTTTGAGTCAATTTTTGTAAGTTTGTGAGAGGTACCTAGTTTTGAGCGTAGGCCTACTTGGAACCTGTTTATTTAGATCAAATTGATGAACAACGGAAAATTTATGATTTTAATCTAAATGTGTAGAAGGATTATGGGTCTATGAACATGAATCTTTACAAAATTTTCCATCCTACAGGGGAGAGAGAGTCATTGACAATTTCTGCACTTTGGACCTTAGGAAAGGGGGGGGGGTACCTTATTCTTGGTATCGTTACAGGTGTAAAAATTTAGTGGTAGCTCTACATTAAAACCAGATATTAACTGAGGTCAAATGGTAAATCTGATTTCATTAACGTATTCGGAGAGTTCGATTTATGTGAAAACGTCACCAACATCACTAACCTAGGTATTGTCCCAAATTTGGCGGAGGGGGTTCCCCTGGGTTCCAAAACGGTACAGTGAAATTTCGTTGCTACTTTCCTACGATTTCACGTCGAAAAATAAATATACGAAATTTCAAAACTCGTTCTTTATAAATTGTTTTTTGGTATTAATATGGAAGTTTCCACATTACTTAAAATTGACTTTTTTAACACAAAATTTCAATTTTTTTCTTATGTTAAAGGTGGGTTAAAATATTAGGAGAGGAGTGTTTTTCGACTAATTTAGGCACGCTGAGTACAAATCGGGCGTTCATTTTTCGTCCAAACCTCTTGTTCACATTTTTACCCTTTACCCCCTCCCCCCTCCTCTCAACCATGCGTCCATGCCCACGATTCTGTAATTATGTTCATTAGCCAAAATTTCAATGACGAAATCTGATATGAAATTTTACGCTGAACAATTTTAGTTCTATTCATTTTTAGCGTATTGGCCATTATTTCTGAGAAAAATGCATTTTTGAGCATTTTTTAAGTTTTTAAAAACTGTGCAAATCTCAAAAAAAAAAAAATTGAAAAAAATGTCTAAAAATTTTAGTTTTTAAAACGCATACTTTAGAGAAAGAAAATGTTATGCACCCTGCCTCTACTAGGGTCCACAGCTGTAGCAACTCAAAGTTTTCTTTTGTCAATGTCTCCCCCCCCCTTTCGGGTGAAAAACTTTGTAATATGTCTTGTTAATGGATCCATGATCCCTCTAAACATTTTGATTAAAATCATAATTTTTTCTCAAATACGCGTGAATAGAGATTCCTCCCCCCCCCCTCCAAAAAAGGGGGTTTCAATCTACAGGTTTTGGACTTTTCATGATAGAATAATCGCGAATTGAAAAAAACATTGATTTGAACATGACACTTTAGGGGTACTGAGGCTTATGACGAGTAGTGTAGGTACTTTTAAGAATGCCAACGAATTGAATAATTTATATCAATAAAGTTTTTATACTTACCATATCATTGCTGAAGTTGGTATTAATTTTGAATTTTGCGCTGTACGCATCCCTCGACATATCAATGGTGAATATATGCATAATGAATGGAACGAAGGTGTCCATATTTTGCGGCTTAATAGTACCGTTCAACCGTACGTAAATATCTTCGTATATCACCTAGTTAAATAACCAAGCGAATAAATTTTATTTTAATCTACTCTAGTTCGATAGCTAATACTTATGTGGCTTGGGTTCAGTTATGTAGATGGTTCGAAACTTTCTTACGTACTTTAAACGTGTCCTCGAATGTGCATATTTCTTCTTGAATTCCAAGAATTGACGAAAGTATCATTACGTCGGTGATATTAACGTCGTCCTTGAAAAAATTTCCATCTTTGAGTGGAGTGTCGATATTTTTTGTCATGTTTTGTACCACATTCGATTGAAAATCTTTCAGTATTGTAGCGATAATCCTCGATACGTCATCGGTTATATTGTATTTATCATTTAAGAATGGCCGCCCTTGCTCAAGATTTTTGTTCTGTGATGGCACTGACTCGTTTCGTGGAGGAAGATTTTTTTGAGGATTTTCTAATTCCTCTCCTTCGGCTGTGTAACGAAAAAAATTACGTTTTGGAATGAAATTTTATGGAAGGCGCGGTCTTTATATGTTTGTTATTAGTTAAAGGCCAATTTCGAATCAATCCATCGTATAGTTCTAAGGATGTTCTTATTTGTCCTAGGACAAATCATTTTGGCGGGATGATATTTTAGGAAAAACTCGTAGTACGTCCTGACAAGATATTTTTGAGAGAAACTAGTTACATCTGATAGAGAATAAGAAAAACTGGTTTAACGTACTACGGATATTACAGGAAAAATTGGTTTTCCGTAAAATTCCTTGATTAGAAAAAACCAGTTTGTCCTATTCCTTCTGAGATGTAACTAGTTATTCTTAAAATATCCATTAGCCAAATTTTGTTACGATGTACTTCGTACTAGTTATTCCTAAAATATCCTCCGAAAAATCGAAATTAGCAAAAAACCCCTTTTTAGGAGCTGTGAGAGGCAGAGACGAAACTTCACTTTTTCTGGGGGGGGGGGGTTTGCCGACTCCGACTTACCCATGTTTTTCCGATTTCCAATAAAAATGATTTTTACACTCCCCTGCCACCTGTTTTCATAGGGAGGAAGATGGTCTATTGAAAAACTGCTTACTAAAGTTCATAAAAAAAAAAACTGGTAATTTTCCCGAAATTGAAACAATAGTGAAATTTTGTGAAGAAGAAGAGGTCGAGATGAATTGAAAGATCTTTTCATTTGTAGCAAATAATTCTGTCCTTTGGTAAGGGAAATTTCAGAAACGACAAACGGATCGGTATCCATCCGAGCAAAGTAAGGAAAAATTATGAAAAATAATGAAAATTTTAATATTGAAAATGTACATTTCCAAGGGTTTTATTTGAAAGAAATTTTGTAATTTTTAAAGACTAGTGAGATCACCGATGTAATAACTGTCGATTTCTGAGAGCAATCTCACGGGTGGGGGAGGGAGGATATTCGAACAAAAGCTGTTTTTCGAGGTTAAAAATAGGGCAACCCTCACCTTCCTCTTCTCAATTGACCTAAAGGGTTGATTTTTGGATAAGCTGGACAAATTTGGATTTTTTATCGATTGGCTCAAAAAGGAACAATTTTTGCGATTTTTGCCACTCAGAACCTCTTCTCCAAATTTAAATATAGATGAATTTTGATCCAATGTCATCTTTACTTACGCGCCTTTTGGCCGAATTTGAGTGATGTTACTCAGTATTGTGCTGAGTAAATGCTTTTAGTCTGGTGTGAGGTGGGAGAAGGAAAACTAATCTCAGAGGCCTTCAAGCACCTCGAAACAGATTTTGTTGATTTTCCCAATTTGGGAGATGACGTTGCTATAAAATTCAGTTACGTACAAATAAGGCTGAGGGGATGCTTGGAGAGCAGGGAGGAATTTGAAATTTGTTTGCAATCCAATGGATGAGGGAGTCAAAAGCGGGGTCACATATCCAAAACTCAGTGTGCTGCTTTGATTGGAAAATACGGAGCGAGGTTCCCTACTTTTTTTGACCTTGAGAAAATACAGTTCTTTGCTTATTTCCCCTTCGCAGAGAAGGCTGAAATTTGGTTTGTAGACTTAGTAGGGCCCTTGATTTGCTTTTTGGTATTTCAACTTTTCAACCATATTGCATCTCCTCACAACCTCAAAAAGTAATTCTCTGGACAGTTTTCCTTATTTTTTGAATTCATCCTTTCTAAATTGAGCTGAGTGGTTGAAATTTGATATGTAGATTTAGCACTAGTCCTGGACATGATTTTCGCTGGTTTCGACTATTCAGCTCTACCTCCCTTCTCGTCCGAAAAAAGTAGTTTTTTCTCTTATTTTTCGAGTTCCTTCTTCGTGTATCTCCCCAAGCTAAGGAGTTGATATCGGCTATATAAGTTTAGTAGGGATTCTAGACGTGCCCTTGGGGATCTTAAATTGTTCACACCAGTATACTTTTATACATTTACCCCTACCTCCACTGGCCAAAGAAAAGAATGGCGGAGCTTTAATTCTCCTTTTTCCATGAATAGAATTCATCATTCATCTCCAATCATGTCCCCAGCCCCGCCCAGGTTCGGGGGGGGGGTGAAAGTGATACCAATCGTTTGTGCTACGTTTGTGCACGTCTGTGCCTAACTCCTTCCTTCTCTATTTTAAAAAACCTTGGTTATGGCTGGGGACATGCGAGCCCTACCCTTGCGAGAGTGGGGGTTGAAAATAGTGTCAATTGTTTGTGCTTTATTAGTGCTCGTTTGTGTACCCCTTTGCAAAGGAGTTGAAATGGACAAGGTTGGGGACATGCGATTCTTGCGAGAGTGCTAAGGAGTTGAAACTAGTGTCAATCGTTTGTGCTTCGTTAGTGCCCGTTTGTACATGGATTTATTTCGTTTGAGCTCACCACCTTCAACTCCTGTTTTAGGAGTTACGCTTTGGTGGGGCAGGGGACACTCAGTTTCCAATAGGATGAAGGAGGGGAGGTGGAAAATAGTATGAATTGTTTGTGCACACCTTTATTCAATTTCTGCTAACCACCTTCAACTGCTATTTTAAAAAATACACTTTGGAAGAGTAGTGCTTTTGCCAGTTTCAACAGGGTGCAACAGGGTGTGGGAGAAGAGGTGGAAACTAGTGTCAATCGTTTGTACACACTCTCTTCTAGTATTATTTTAAAAAACACCCTCGGAAAGATTAGAAGTGTACTAAAAATGAAGAGGAGATTGCGAACCAACGAAATGAATAAAAGTACAAACCCGCACTAACAAAACACAAACGATTGACACTAGTTTCTGCTTCCTAGCACCTCCCTGAAAATTGAATGTCCTCAGCCTTGCCCATTTCAACCCCTTTTCAAAGAGGTGCATAAATGATTGACATTATTTTCAACTCCCACTCTCGCATGGGTGGGGCTCGCATGTCACCAGTCCTCTCCAAAGATTTTTAAAATAGGGGAGGAAGGGGTTGTACACTAACGGAATGATTATGCGCACAAACTTGCACAAAGAAAGCACAAACGATTGGGATCCCTTTCACCCTCCCTTCCCGTTCGAGCGAGGCTGGGAATAAGCAGCCGCTTTTCGGTGGTTTCGAATTTGAGCCTTTGTTGTTCATCCTATCTTACCCTCAAAAATGGACATTTTCCCAGTGATTTAGCCTTTTTTTTTTTTGAATTTATCAGTGAAATATTTTTCCAGTAAATTCAGCTGGAAGGGGGAGCTGAAATTTGGTACCTACACGTGGTGTGTGCATAGTGGTGTTAAAAAGGACTTTTCGTGGTTTCAGCTTTTCTCTCTCAAAACGACCTTCACCTTTATCACAGTGGGATTTTATAAAGTACTTAATAATAAATCTTGCCATTGTAAAGAATACTCCGTTACTCACCAGCTAGGAGAAGTTCGTGAAAAAATTTTTGCACGGTTTTTTCAAATTTCTCTTGTATGGTATTTAAATCAGACTGTGCTTTAGTAGACGCAATATTGAATTGCGTAGTTTTCACAGTGACATTTGTTATACTTCTACTGGTACTGTTTATGATCAATGAAAAATCTCCTATATTAAAATTCAATTCAACCGGATATTCTTCTCGTTTAACCATCATCATAGTACCTTCCAGATTTCTGGTATTAATTTCATAACCGGTACAGTTCTCACTCAAATGATGAACGTGAATAAATCTAATATCCGTCAGACCAATGATCATTATATCCAGCAATGTCATGTTTAAATCATCGATATCAACAATACCATTGTCTATGGCGAGGTAATAATCATGATGAGAGTTATTCGAAAAATCCGGATACCATTTTGTAAAGTTTTGTAACGGTTCGTTGCACGTTTCTCGAATTGCCTTGATGGGGTCTTTTATTTTATTTGTGATAATATTTTTTATTACACTTTCAAATTCTTTCAGAACTATCTCCATGATGTAAGTACGATTGGTTCGCGGTGTAATTTGTCTTTTGTTGTTTGAAGTAATCTGAGTAAAAATCAAACTTTATGATTCGAGAGTAGATAGGTAGATTAGGTACTTATGGTTTTTAAACTCGTAGTTTATTGTGGATGTCTAAATTGCGTGTACAATATTTATGTTTACGTACCATAATCAAGACGTCGTTGTGTACAAAATTTGCATCATAATCGGTGTTATCATTTTTTAATTTTTGATATAACGTAATTTCTGTTCCATTTGTGTTAATTTGGTGCAAGAAAAATTTCGAATTGTTTGGTAGAAGTTTTTCTAACGATTCGGGAACATTCAAATTGCTAACGTCGGTATCGACGCCGTTTGCTGTTATTGTTTCATAGTAGAACCCACCAACCTAAAAAATTCACATTTAATGAGATCCATTAGGTACACGGAGATATATTTCTCCATCGAGCTTATATGAAGGGTAGAAGGAAAGAACCGGCTAACTCACTTTTTCATGTTTTTAGAAAAACGAATTTAAAAGTTTGAAACTGTGAGATTGTTTCTTTCAATTGAATTTTTTACCGTGTTTTCTGGCTTAGAATTTAACGGCCAACAACTTTGTTCATGATCAATTTTTATGTAAAGTGTATAATTTCAAATAATTTTTGCACAGTTTCAAACTTTAAAATTTGTTTTTCTCAAAATATGAAAAAGTGAATTAGCTGGTTCTTTCCTTGTGCCCTACATGTACTGTAGACTGCTAATCCGATGTCAAATATTTATATATGCAAGGTATCTCGTCTTGATATGAATCTCCCTTAATCAGTAACCATACAACATAAATCGAGTCCATGTGTGTATATTTGACTGACTTCCGAATTGAAGGGGTTGAGGTATACAGGTATGAAAATTTTTCAGCGTATTCAACTCTATTTTTCGGAATAACTGTTACAGATAGAAAGTTGGGGTTTAAACCAGAAAAGAGATGATTTTGTGTAGAATATGATGATATGGTAATTTGTCTTAATAGATTGATTCCTGATTGAGTAGTGATCGAAATAATCGAAAAAAACATGTTCTAAAACGTGCAATTTGTACAGTTTCCGACAAAAATATGGAAAATTTACTGTCCTAACATGTCATTATTATTAATGTTGTTAAATGAACAATGTCCGGTCTTTTCAATGGCGACATCTTCATCCTTACATCTCTCATAGATATGAAGTATTGATCATTTAAATGTTTTAAAAAAATAAACAGCTTCGCGTTGCGATGCTTGAAGAGTCAGGTTTTCGTATTGTCCACGTCCATAATTTGTCGCATAGGTTTTCAATACATCATAATCGATATTTTAAAGTGATACACTTTTTGGTTTCTTTATTTTCTGCCTCGATAATAAATTACCGTGGATTGGAATATAAATTTGGAAAGATGCGTAGGTACACTTTTGAATAGATAGCCGACCTTTAACCTCTTCGCCATCGTCGACGGTGAAAAAAGATTTCCATGAAAATGTATTAGAATTACGCATATTTATCGTTAAATCTGGAAAAAATCGAAAACATTTCCCTTTCCAGGGCTGTAGAAAAGGTCCATTCGAACAAGAATGGTTGAGACTCCAAAAGGCGCACCCTGCATATCTCCCTGACCCGTCTGTAAAGTTTCAAAGTGCTAGCTCAATGAGAGTGACCTGTATAGATGAGCAGTAAATCGAAAACGTTGAAAAAGTGTTTTTATCAAGTAGAGTTCATTTTTGAATATGTTATAGCTCTTTCGATTTCCTATCAGTTGGCAATGAAAATTTTTCGCTTTTCGATTCTTCAACCCCTCTTACTCTCATCCAAATAATGGATCTCCCCCAATTTGGACCACAGACCGTTCAAACTTTAGTAGAAAAATACAGTCAGCGAGTTTTGGCAAAATTTTGTCCGGTATGAGGTGGAGGAATTCATTTTTTCCCTCGGGTGAACTGGATAAAAAAATTAAAATAAATAAATAAAAAACATATCAGACCAGACGATTGTACTAGTCAGGGTTTCCTTTCGGAAAACTTGGCCAAAAAGGTATATCTAAGACCTATACTAATTATACATACCAAATTTTAACTTCCTAGCTCAATTTGAGAACAAGTTATAGGAGGAAATGAGAAAAATCGACCAAAAAATATTATTTTCGAGGCTGTGAAAAGTTGCAATGAGGCTGATAAGTTGAACTTCTCAAAACGCACACATAGAACCTATACTAAACCTATGTGCTAATTTTTAACTTTTTAGTTCTATTTGGAGGAGAGTTATGCGAAGAACAAACTCAATACATGAGAATCCTCACCCCCCCCCCCAAAAACACATTTTGGAGCTGTAAGGGAGAGCAATAAGTCTGAATATTCGAAACTCCCAAAAAGCACGTTTATAGTTTTTACTAAGTGTATATGGCAATTTTCAACTACCTAGCACAATTTGAAGAAGAGATCTCCTTTTTGAGGTCAAAAATGGGTGAAAACCTCTTATCTCTCCATTTGACTAACCTAAGAGGCTGATTTTTAGATATGTTGTACAACTTTATATTTTCTATCGATTAACTGAAAGACGAACAATTTCTGCTAGTTTGGCCTCTAGTACCTCTTATCACAAATTTGAGAATAAGTGAATTTTGATCCAAGGGTATCCACACTTCAGAATGTCAAATCATCCGCCAATCTAAGAGTATTTCCCAGGTTTGATCGGTTTTGGTCAATAATGATCTAAGCAAATGATTTCTGTTTCAGGGGGTGAGGAGGGGGATTAAATTTAAAAAATTTAGGCACTTTTTCCGTTCAGGGAAAAATTCTAGATGATGGATATGTAACATATCCGTGTCAACATTTTAATATTAAATGCAAAAATCATTCATAATTATCTTTACAATTGTCTATCATCGCGAGTTTTTGATCAAAAACTACTAATCAAAAATCAGAAATGTTACATCAATAACATGAAGTATCTAATAAATATTTTTAAAATAATTTTTTTTTCAAATTTTTAAATTATTTCAATTTTTAATTTCTGTTGTTTTTACATTTTTGTTATTTTAATTTTTTTAATTTTTTAATTTTTTTTTGTTATTTGATTTTTTTATTATTTTCATTTCAACTTTTTTCAATTGTTTTAATTACGCATGTCCATGTAAACATTTTAACATGTAAGTCTAAAAACTATTCATCATCATCTTTCATTATGAGTTTTTGATAAAAAAATTAAACTTAGAACAATAGTCAACTAATGACAGTCCACTGATTTTGGTCCAATGATGATAGTCTATTGTTGACGATTTAATTTTTTTGTTAAACATGATCCAACTGTTGACAATCAAAATGTTAACAGCTTGGAACAGCTGGCTATCAATGTTGAGGCCATCAACATCCAGAACATCAAAATTTGGCCAATCCTGATTTCGATGATTTACTATTGATGGTCAACTATTAACGGACTTTTGTAGAATGTGCTGGTGAACCTGTTTTGGTGTTAATAGTCTGGTATTCATTGGCAACATGACATAGAAAATCAGGTTAAACAAGTCCCAAAATTGCTATGTCAGCACGCTTCTGAACAGCTTAAAATAATCATATCTCTTCAAAATTGAAAAATTTTTGTTTCTCTTTTTTGTAACTTTTTTTTCAAAACTTTGAACGAGTATAATTTTGTATCTAAGTGAGATAGTGAGATGGGACTGCTGTCATTGAAATGATCGAATTTGATACATCCAGTGACACCAATAATAACAATAAACCATGAGAATGTATTTTCGATATTTTTAACAAAAACTGTAAAAATTTCGAATTTTAAAACACGTTTTTTCAATTATTTCAATCATTACGCGCCCAAACATCAACTTATCAAGACAAACAACCACATGATTACATTCTACAGAAAACTATCTCTTTTCTAGTTTAAACTACATTTTTTACACCAGTATATCTTAACCCCTTCAATCTTGAAGTTAGTCAAACAAACACCCAAATACATAGACTCTGTTTATGTTGTATAGTTACTATTTAAAGGAAGTCCATATCGAAATGGGACACCCTGTATCGAAGCCGAGATTTCAAGAGCATCATTTGGACATACCAATGGACCAATGGGTATGCGTGAAGTTCAGTGTGTTAGTTGATAAAGGTGTAAATGTTACTGGTCAAGCCCGAATTCGGGATAAGCGAGAATTTCCAAGGTCAAACTAGATTATCCCATGGCTCTTAGGATGTTCTGGGGCAAACTAATTGTACCAAGGCCAAACAAGTTTTTCTATAGAATATTTTAGGAGTAACTAGAGCATGCGATTGGGAATAAGACAAACTGCTTTTATCTAATATGTATATTGTAGGGGAAAAGCAGTTTTCTTGCAATATCCTCAATAGGTTGAACTAATTTGTTCTATTCCAGGATTGGGATTCACGAAGTCTCATATGTGACTCGGATCAAGTCTCGGATCATCGAACAAAAACTAACCGGATCACAGAAATGGATCATTTTACAAAAATATGATTCGAATCAGTTTTCACGGATCTTTTTTGTAATAAAATGACCCGAATCACAAAAATTCGGATCATTTTTTTCAAAACGCATGCTGCAGTAATTTCCTGATCCACGCTAATTTCAAATTTACGAGATTTTTTAGCCTTGAACAATAACCACATCGTCGTGATCTGATCCTGCAGCACAAGCTACAATTTAAAAATTTCAAGAAAATGAATCGGATCAAATCACGGATCATACGAAAAATTGTATCCAAATCACATATCGCGGATCAAATCACAATTTTTTGATCCGAATCATGATCCGAATCATATTTTGACCCGGATATCGCCAGCCCTGTTCTATTCCTCATTAGATGTACTAGTTTTTCATAAAATATCCGCAGATCAAACCGTTTGGATGGATTTTGTTAGGATAAACTAGTTATTCCTGAAATACTCTTCGGCAAAACTGATTTGTCCTTGGACGAACTGGAACATTCCACAGCCTTCAGGATATTCTAGTTTGGCTTTGAAAACGCTGTTCTACCCTACGACGAACCAGAACATCTTACAGATCTTAGGATGTTTTAGTTTGGCCTTGACATAACTAGTTTGTTCTACCATTTCATATTGAGTGAGAAGAGGCGGGAGAAGAGGACGAATGGGCCATTCGTTTACGCTTTGTTAGTAGTTGTTTATGCATCAGTTTTGGGTGTTTGCGTTTTAACGCACGTAAAAAAATTTGCAGTGAGGAACTGGGCATTTTTATCTTTGCGCTTCTTCAAAATCTCCTCTTTCACTGTACTATCTATGAGCATCTTCATTCGGCATTATTTTCCCAATTTTCAAAGTTATGAACTACTTCTCTGGGAGATTTGAATAGTGGCCCAAATGAAGCAATCGCCAAGGAGGTGCTCTGAAATAACTCAGTTCGACACTGTATTACAGCATCCTCCATAGAACCGAAGAGAGCGTGCTATAAAATAGACAATATATACTCGCTGTCACTTACTGTTATACTTTTACTGTCGTCCATTTGACATTTCACATAATTATAGAGATGTGATTGAGGCGCGGAAATTAGATTTATTTCTTTGAAAAGAAATCTATTCATCGACCACACCGTTTTCTGACCCCAATCAGCATTGATGATTGGTGAGGCTCCATTATCTTGAAATTGATGTATAATGTAATTAAACGACTTGATAATAGACGTGGTGATATCGTATTGCATTATTGATCCTGCCGAAAACGATACTCGATCACAGGTATGTATTTTTATGAAATAAGAAATACCTAAAGCTTTTAATGCGTATTAATTTGGAAATATTTTCAAATTAATGTATTTACTTGGATTTTGAGGCATCACGTTTATACAATCGGTAGCCTGGTTTTTCAAATTGTCCAATTCCTTGGCAATCTGAACGTCGAATTTTTTCGGATGACCATTCAATAAAACGAAATCTGGAACATTAAACTTCAACCTTATCGTATTCGAGTTATTTTCCATCTGCTGTGGTTCAATAAAAGTGCCTTGTAAAAATAAATATTCAGTTTTAAGGCAGAGGTGCAGTGGTGCTTTGTCGACGTTATAACGAAACCAGCTTATTTTCGCATCCCATATGGGTATATTGAATTTCGAAACACCTGGTACCATCATCCCTTCATCGGGATATTGAATTATTGTTTTCCTTAAACGATTCAGCCCTCTAATCATGATGTGACTGTTATCGTATGGTATGAAGTAAGCGTACGATTCTCCGTTGTTTGCATCGTTGTTGGGAGTAACCAGCTTTGCGAGCAGTATCTGCGAGAGTCTTTCTAATGTTCTAGATACGATCTTTAAGTTCATCTGCACCATTATATCATTTTGTATTTCCTCTGGTATATTTACACAAGTTGGCGTATCCCAATTCAATGATGCACTCTGAAATTTGATTTTAGTATTTACTGTACATGCAATATTCTCATTTTAAAATGCCATAAGCCTAAGTGAAAATATAGGTACGCTTAATGTTGCATACCGAAGAGATTATTGTGGAATTTATTTTGTTGAAGTTTCCATTGAACGCGTGCTTGTCAAGTTCAACAATCAGACTATCTATGTCGTTGTATCGAGTGGTGAATGAAGAGCTGCATGGAGTCTCCGATTGATTGAAATAATATGAAAAATTTACGTCAAGTTTTACATCATTCCCTTTCATCAGAAACTGTTCAAGACAAATAAAATTATGCAAGGAGACTGTTTTAATACAAATGTAAATGATGATGTGATGAGTTTAAAAATATTGCGCTTCGATAATGGTACGTCTTTCTCTCTAATCCACATGAAACCGAGTTGTACGTTTTATGGAGAATGGGGACGCTTTTTCCATGCAACAGTGAAAGAAAAATATTGGAATGTTCAAAAAAAAAAAAAAAAAAAATGCAAAGCATTAGCGTTTTACACTTTTTTAGTCTGATTTTCTATGTCTTATGATAAATGAAAACCAGGCTACTAGGGTCTATCGACCTGTGGTCAATGAAGGGGGAATATCCAAAATATAGGTTTTGGAGTACTGAAGACCATTACGAACACTTTTAACCAATATTTTATAACGTACGCTACAGTTGACCATAAAAATCTGGACAGTCAAAATCCGGATTGTTCAGGTTTCGATGGCCTGGATTTTGTTGACTTTCACATAGATGACCAACTGTTTTCGGCTGTTAACATCTCGATTGTCAACAGTTAAATTATATTCAACAAAAAAGTTGAATGTTAAGGAAAAAAAAGTTGAGCAATTTTCAAAATTCAAAATGTTGGAAATAAATCACTAAGAAGTATTAACATCGAAATCAGTCGACCGTCATCAGTTGACCATCAACAGTGGTCCATGAAAATTTGAACAGTCAAAATCCGGATTGTTCAGATTTTTTTATGGCCTGGATGTGGGTGGCATTACAAACTGATGGTCAACTGTACACATTTTGAGAGAGAAAATTTTCTGTAGCTCTCTGAGGTTTGGAGCAATGCGATATAAAAATCTCCTTCACCCCGCTTCCTTTTCCTCATGGGCAGAAACATTTCAAAAAAATTTATGTAACTAGGCCCCTGCCCTCGACATACATCGGTATGGAATTCAAAATTTTTCCTTGAAAACATTTTGAAAAAAAAAAATGTGATTTATAAATGAAAAAAGTTGAAATGAAAATAAAAAAAAAATAGAAGAATAAAAAATAAATATAAAACATTTAAAAAATTAAAAAAAATAAAATGTAAGAAGGTCGTTATTACAATTTTTAATTAAAATGTCGAAATTCATTACAGTTTTATATCAAAATTTATGATTATAGTTATTAATTTCGATGAATAATTTTTGTACTAGAATTTTACCTTGAATGGGAAAAGCGTTTAATTTTTTTCTATAGTAAGTTTCCACCACTCTTAATACGTTGGCTTGAAAAATACATATGAATGTAATTTATCTTCGAGAATAATCTGCGATCTTCATGTATTGTTATTTATTTATTTTTTTTTTTACAATTATTACCACATATTATGGGCTTTTTTTTTGTTTTTGTTCAAATGGTAGGTAAGAATTGTGACTTTCCCTCCGGGAATTCTGAGAAGAAATTCGCTACTTACAAACTTAGTAATCGACGATAATGTCAGAGGAGAATTCGGTGTGCCAGATTGTGATAATGTGTTCGTTTAAATGACAGATAGCACGAATCCGGCTTTAATTGTTTACGATTCGAGAAAAGATAGCATGTGGAGGATATCTAGTCCTTTAGTGTTTCCAGATCCGGATTATGGTACTTATAGGGTAAGTAATACCGAGATTGAAACGCAGTGACACGACACTCTATAGCGTTACACGTTACGTTAAAAACTTGACGCGACACTTTATAACGTTAAAACGTGACGTGACAGTTTATAACGTTACGCGTTAAGTTGAAACGTGACGCAGAATTTTTAAACTTGACGCGACATTTAATAATGTTACGCGACCCTCGATAACGTTACGCGACATTTTGAAACGTGACGCGATATTTTATAACATTACGTGACATTTTATAACGTTACGCGGTACTTTTAAACGTTACGGTGCCTTTTTGGGGTTTTCGACTTTTTAGCTCCATTGAACCCTTCCTACCTGCAATGCTGATTAGGGCAATGTTTTTTTTCAATTCTCATGATTGTAATATTCCATGAAAATCAGGCTGAAAAAGTATCATGTGTTCAGAAATAAGCTTGCTGTCTTCATGTACCTAAAACCGATTTTTTTTTAACCGCCCCATCGGCCCTTTAAATAATTCACGTGTACTGCGCTATCTTTGGCATGTAGCATCGGTTAACCTATTTCAACTCACCCACGAGTAGTCTTCAATTAATTTCTTTTCGCCAGCCTGAATATCGAAGTTCATCCCAACGGTGTATACCAACTTCTTAGAAGATATTATTGATGTATAACTTTCGGCTGCTTGTTGTTTTATCGGAGGTTTATCTCTGGATTTAGTATCATTGGCACCGCCTGAGATCTGTTTTACCATATCTTGTGTTATACTTTTCAAATATTTAGTGATGTCACGTTTCGGATTTAGTGAACATTCTGGTATGGGATCTGTGATAAAATCCCACATTGAACAGGCAGTTTTACAAGTAGTATTCAACATTTCATTTATACCTCGATTAACTATACTTTTACCTGTAATTGCTATTATTTATAATTTATTTTTACCTGCTAATATCAGCGGAAGAAAAAAAATAATTATTATTTTTCTCATGCTGTCTGTTGAGCTAAAAACTGGAAAAAAAATGTTATTAATTTCATAAAAAAAAGAAATATCGCGGTCGTAAACGTAGTATCGTTAAACGTACAAAAATACTACATTGTCAGTGATTTTTCTTCGTATGATTAAGTTTTTTCAGCCGATTACTGATTTTATTTGCGGATGGGGGTACCTAAACTATGTACGTGTATGAGTGCATATTTATTAGTACCGGAGATGTGTTTTGCGATAAATATGATATAGTAACGGATACACATATTTGCTACATTTCTGACAGTTACCATTTTATACGATGAATTTCCTATTACGTGATTACATATTTCGTGATGTTGTGGCCTAACTTTCTTCGTCGCGTTGTTAAAAAAAAAGTAGGATGTTACGGACTACAGAGCCACAGCCCCACAGCGTCGTAAGAGGATCATTGAGATCATTTTTGAGCATATGACATATTTATTTTTTCTATTCTTCAGTCTGATTTTCTTTGTCATATTGTCAGTGAAAATAAAGCTATTATGTTCTATAAATCCGTTTCGTGGTCTTGGTAATTCCTTTGATAATATTTTTGGTCATGTTGGATATTTTTTCCTTTTTATTTTTTCCTCCCTGAAACTAAAAATCATTTTCTCAACTTGATACCCATTAAAATCGGTAAAATTTGGGCAGTAAGCTGGAATTAGCGGTGGATTTTATGTCAAAATTTTGAGGAGAGGATGCCGAAGGGAAAAAGTCACAAAAATTATTCTTATTTGAGCCAATCGATAAACGATTAGCCTCCTAGGTCAGTTATTTTTTGACGTTGAAAATAGCCTGTTCCTGTCTTATCTCCTCCCTCTCCCATTGATCTAGGAAGTTGAAATTTGGTATTTAGATTTAATACGGGTCATAGGTGTGTTATTTTGAGAGATTTAGCTATTCAAACTCATTGCACCTCCTCACAGCTCACTCAAAATAGATTTTTTGGCAGAATTTTCCAATTTTTTCCCTCCAAATTGAGGTAGAAATTTAGCTTGTAGATTTAGTAGGGGTCGGTCCTAAATCTGTCTTTTTGAAGTTTCAACTTTTGAGCCCCCTCGCATGCTTTCATAGCCCCGTAAAATTAATTTTTGGGAGAATTTTATTTTTTGAGTTTGACCCACGCGTACTTCCCCTACTAATCGAGCTAAGAGCTTGAAATTTGTTTGGCATGTAGATTTAGTAGGAATCGGTCCTCAATATGCTTTTCGGAGGGTATTTAATTTTCGCCCCTTTGAACCCTCTCACAGTCCCTAAAAAATTTATCTTTGCAAGAGTTTTCTTTTTTCTTGAGTTCGTCCCATGCATACCTTCCCTTAAAATTGAGCTAGGAGCTTGAAATTTGGCATGTAGATTAGGGTGGGTCAAAAAAAACGATTATTTTTTTTTCACTTGGTACCCTGAAAA